>WSXT02198691.1:0-18960 GCA_011762715.2 Neuroterus valhalla
ATGGAGACAGCTCTGTGAACGAGCGAGTTGATGACTGTTTTTGGGATGGATGATGGTGGGAGGAAGCGTGGAGGTATTTATTTGTATGAGTGGGTTTCCTGTAAACTTCATGCCCTAACGTGCTGTCAGATCTTTTGTAAGCAAGAACGTCTAAGGAGGGCATATTTCCGTTCTGTTCAATTTCCATGGTGAACCGGATCTTTGAATGTAATTGGTAATTCGGTGATTGGTAATATCATAGTAGTTGCATCAGTGGGTAGAGGTTTCAAATATTTTCCATAAGAGGGTCCATTTTTATTAATTCTAGCTTTTATACATTGGCGATGTTCGGAGAGGCAGGGAGGGGGGCTTATATTATCAAAATTTACCGAGCCCTTTTATTTTCTTCTAGAATTGAGTTCGCAGAATGGAGGAGTCGGAGTACCCCTCTCCGAACGAGCACAACCTGATGATTCATTCGTGACATCTTACAGATGGGATGCTTTAGATACAGTACGGTATTCTTGACAATTTGCACCCTTACTATGGTGTGTAAATGGAAGAGACCATAACTTTGATTACGTGGAATTCGACAGAAACACAATTTTAGTGTTGAGAGACCATGATCTTATCATCGGATGGGATTATTATGGCACGATTTCTGCATTATATGACGAATATAGCGATGTGGTTGCACTTTCCAAGACGCAAAATCGATAAATATTATTGCATGGTCCAATTAAGAGGATGATAGGTGTGGGTCAGGACGTGCCTGCCCCGCCTGCCCTACACTTGTTCAAAGAAAACCCAAACATGAAAGACGCGACAGTTCTAGCTCAGAATCATCCTCTTCACGTCACAACAACTCTGACAACGATTCCGATCCTGACAACTCCAACTTTTTCAGCGACACCAACCGCTCTACTGACTCTAGCCGCGCTAGTATTTCCAGTCGCTCCACGAACCGAGGCAATACAAATACATCAAACCGCAGACCTGGGCATCAATAGTTCCGGCTTTCAGATCCTGTTGAAATTGATTATACCCAGGCCTCGTACGTACGCTCTAACGTTTCGAGCCTGTTTCTGTACATTTGATGCGTGCATTTTGATTTCTCCCATTTAAGTATCAAGGATATTGTATCACAAATTGGAAACCGGATCGCTATTAGATGGTTCTTGATATGAAGTTGGCTAAATGATTTTCCAAAATATCATCTCGCAACAATATTAATTCACTTTCCTCTCGCTTGTCTCTTTAGATAAAAGAAGAAATTGGAATAATTTATTTGAACTGATATTGTGAATCCTGATTCTTCAATACTGACACCATAAAGAAGGGAGCTACCTCACGGCATGTTGTTCTTCTTTCTTCACCCACATTCCTCTGCTCTAAGGGTGAGAGTAACTTTTGACCTACGTTCGGACGAGAATATCTTTGGTTTGAAGCAGTTCGGAGTAAGGACCCTCTAGGCCCTCTAGGGGAGGACGCGGCAATCTACCAAATAATGACGGATTGATCCAGCAGAGTTGCTTGGTGTAAGAGAGTGAGCAATGCGTGCAAGAGAAAAAAAAATCGCTCACTTCTTCTCAACTTCGGCTGTTTGACGTAACCTCTTATCCGTTTGTCAAAAGAGGTGAGGGAACATTGTTGTATCCTTACCTAGAAGGTATTGCGCCTCAAATATGAGGATATGATAGGAGAGTCAGCGGGAAAACGTGCACAATGTGGATAGAAGTAAGCCATGAGTGGTGTTTTTTGTAACTAGAAATAAAAATGCGCCTCTGCAATCTAATGTATTCAATCGATTGACGACTGATCTTAATGAAAAATATGTTGCTACTACGAAAGAACATAAGGAGACATATCACCTATAAGAATCACAAAGTGGATCTATTGTATTTTTCCGGAATAGATCGTGCAGTCAGAGAGCAGAATAAACGGTGCAATTTTGGGTTTTCGTGCCTCTTCAGGAAAAAATATAAAGTACTTTTGTTTTGCCGGTCGCACATGACAACCGCATAACCTAAAGTTTTGTTGTTTTGAGGTTACTTCGCTAACAGATGTAGTTCATTCCGTTACTGTTACGCTATTTCAGAATTGTGATTAAAAGACTTGTTCTTAACGAACAAAAAGAGTGACAATGGATATTTAAAACTTGTAATCGAATAAATTTGTGAACACCTAATTTGCACCCATTTCATCAATCTTATTCTTACTTCTATTCCTCCTATTTATCCTTCCACCTTGCAAAAATCTTCTACTATTATTATTTATTTTTTGATGGTTTTATTAACTTTTTGATTTATTTCAGTATGTCACGAGGTTTTCAACCTCCATCTGTCGATCTGTCAAATAAAACAGTGCAGTACACTTTATGACCTACATAGGCGCAGAAATCAAAGTTGCACCGTTAATTCTGCTGTACCATGGAAGTACCTAGTAAGTGACTTTTTCCATAGTGACTATTTTCAGGCAAATATGCATGAGGAAATAACCTCCATGGCAAATGTCACTTACTAGGTTTTTCTGTTGGACAGCAGAATTCCACTTCGCGACTGCACGATCTATTCCGGGAAAGTCTGACAGAATCAAATACATTAGATGAGTCTCCTCATGTTCCTCCGTAGTTGCCACATATTTTTGACACCTATTTCAGAAATTTTTCGATACCTGGAAGAGTTTTTAAAATTTTATCGTTTACTGAATCTCTGAAATTTAATTATTTCTATTCAAATTCAAATTTTATTCTATTCTGTTCAAAAATCTATTCACGTCCCAAATTTGAAATCACCGTTTTCCATCTGTTCTCAAATGTTTGAGACCCCCTGAATAGAAAAAAACATCTAAAAGATAAAAGAGTCTCCTGTCACCCAAACCTTAGATTTCTAATATTTACTGCTTAAATATGAACGCCTCATTTTGCTCATCGTCTAAATTCTGAATAACATACAATCACTTAGTTTTTGTTAAGAAAGATAAAATACCATGAAATAAGTTTATATTCTGCTTTCTTAACACATCACTTATTGCGAATCCGAAAGGCAAAAGTTACAGACTAGATATCATTACGTCACTTTTATATTGGAAACTGAGAGTTGGCAATAATTCAACATCACTAGATGAAAGATTAACAAATTATTTTGAGATCAATTGATTTTGTTATAAATTATACTAGCGTTAATGAATAATTTTTCATCGAAATTTCAAACTTGAGTGAAGGTTTATAGGCGGCTTATCCACAATGTAGTAATCACTCTTCTTGTTTAGACCTCTGTTGTTTAGATGTCTGTTAACTGTCTGTCTGTGTGTTGACTGTGTCTGTGAGCATGATTGGACAGCACTTGAATACTACTTCTGCAGATTCATCAGCTTCATTTTTATAATCTCCCAACATTAGGACTTATGTATGTGCGCCCTCTTTAGACAAAGTCAGCGAAGATACCTATGTAGTAGCACTAGCTCTCCTTTTGACCAACTCCGGAGATTATGCTGATGCATGCACCACCCTGAAGCCAACTTCACGTCGCTTGAGACCACGCGTAATCACACCAGCCTTCAGTGGCTTTACAGACAAATTTATCCAAAACAACCAATAAACCATACACATCACACTCGGTACACTCAGGCTTCAACCACAGCCACAGCCACAGTCGGAGAACCACAGCCCGAACGAGCAGAACCTGATGATTCATTCGTGACATCTTATAGATGGGATACTTTCGATAGAGTACGGTATTTTTTAGGTTTTTCGCCCATACTACGGTATGTGCATGGGAGAGACCGTAGGTTCGATTACGTGTATTTCAACAGTAATACATTTTTAGTATTAAGGGGCCATGATCTTATCATCGGATGGGATGATAATGGCAGGATTTCTCGATTATGTGACGAATATGGCGACATGGTTGCACTTTCCAAGACGCAGGGTCGTAAAATATTAATGGATGTTCCAATTGCGAGGATGATAGGTGTGGGTCAGGACGTGCCTGCCCCGCCTGCCCTTACACTTACTCAAAGAAATCCTAGCCATGAAAGACGCGACAGCTCTAGCTCGGAATCATCCTCTTCACGTCACAACAACTCTGACGATTCCGATCCTGACAGCTCCAAATTTTTCAGCGACAAAAACCGCTCTACTAGCTCTAGCCGCGCTAGTAGTTCCAGTCACTTCACGAACCGAGGCAATACAAATAGATCGATCCGCAGGCCTGGGCATCAATAATTCCGGCTTTCAGATCCTGTTGAAATTCATTATACCCAAGGCTCGTACGTACGCTCTAACGTTTCGGGCCTGTTTCTCTACATTTGATGCGGGCATTTGGATTTCTTCTATTTAAGTATCAAGGATATTGTATCACAAATTGGAAACCGGATCGCTATGAGATGGTTCTTGATATGAAATTGATTAAA
This sequence comes from Neuroterus valhalla, assembly GCA_011762715.2. Classification (NCBI taxonomy): domain Eukaryota; kingdom Metazoa; phylum Arthropoda; class Insecta; order Hymenoptera; family Cynipidae; genus Neuroterus; species Neuroterus valhalla. The sequence goes on from WSXT02198691.1 coordinate 4,393, forward strand.
TTATCTTTCAAAATATCCTATCGCAACAATATTTATTTCCTTTCCCCTCGATTCTCTCTTTAGATAAATGTTGGAATGGTTGGAATGTTAGGAATGTTGGCCTAGGTCAAGACAAGAATATCTTTGGTCTGGGGCAGTTCGGAGTAAGAACCCTTTGGGCCCTCTAGGGGAGGACGCGACAATCTACCAATACACGGAAAGCAATTAAAATCCAGTTCGAACCAGATTTGAAGCGATGATCGACTAGGCTAACGTAAATACTCAGGACCGTAAGTATACACGGAAAGACCCGCGGAAGCGCACCATTCCAAACCTCTGAGCGCGCTCTGCGCATATGGTTTTGGGCCGTTGTGCTCTCGTTTCTTGGCGTGTCACTCTCCAAAAACTGAGCAAGCTCTCCCCGCAGCGGCAGAGCGCGAGCGCCTCACAGGCACGTACATGTTCTCAAACCTTCGTCCGAGTTTCAGCGCCTTAGCGCGTATATTTCCAAAGTATTTGGAGAGAGATCGCACCACACGGCTTGCTGCGTGACTCTCCAAGGATTTGAGAGCGCCCCTCTGCCAGTCAGCTTGTAGGACAGCAGGCTCAGGTTTTGTGCGGTAACGCTCTCTCTAGTCTTTCCGTGTAGTCTCTGAACTGGCGCGTGAATAAGAGCGTCGCAAGTCTCAAAGTAAACAACTTCTATACTACGCATTACGGAACTGCCTTTCCGCGTCGTGCGAGGCTGGGAGGGAGAGACAGAATCACTCAAGCTAGAACAGCTGAGAGACTGGCAGTAGAACAAGGGGCCCTATAACGCGTGATGAGCGTACTTCCTCTTAAACTATGGCTGTTGGACGTAACTCCTTATCCCTTTGTCAAAAGAGGTGAGAAAACATTGTCGTGCCCTTATCAATAGTAGAAGGTCCTCAATTCAGTGGATACTCTGTGCAAATGAATGCGCAACCCAGTTACCCATGGCAATGGTATCCGAATAATGTTGATGGTAAACTGCCTTTAGAATAGTATAGTATACTATTTTTTCCCACAATCAAGTAGGATTGAGACATGACACATTAATGTAAACCATAAGTGGTTTTTTGTGTAACTAGAAATAAAAATGCTCGAAAATTGATTTGAAACTGAGTGATGAAAAACGAGATAGGGCTCCACTAGCCAATACCTGGAATAGTTTCTAAAATTTTATCGTTTACGAAATCTCTGAAATTCAATTATTTCTATTCAACACCCGAAGTCTCAAGAACTGATAAGTATCTCAAAAATAATAAAATCCTTAATGAAAGATATATCCATAGCTAATTAAGTTCCAAATTTGACATCACCGTTTTTTATCCATTCTCAAACGTTCGAGACCCCCTGAATTGGAAGAACATCTGAAAGATGAAAGACTCTCCTGTCACCCATACCTTAAATTTCTAATATTTACTCTTTGAATAAAAGCGCCTGATTTTGCTCATCGTCTAAGTTCTGAATAACATACAATTACTTAGTTTTTGTTAAGAAAGATAAAATACCATGAAATAAGTTTATATTATGCCTTCCTAACACATCACTTATTGCGAATCCGATAGACGCACGTTACAGACCAGATATCATAACCTCACTTTTATATTGAAAACTGAGAGTTGGCAATAACTCAACATCACTAGATGAAATATTACCCAAATATTTTGAGATTAATTGATTTTGCTATAAAATATACGAGCGTTAATGAATAATTTTTCATCGAAATTTCAAACTTGAGTGAAGGTTTACAGGCGGCTTATCCACAATGTAGTAATCACTCTTCTTGTTTAGACCTCTGTTGTTTAGATGTCTGTTAACTGTGGGCATGATGATTTTTGGAAGTATAATTACATTTATAATGCTCTGACATAATCTTCTACGGTCTAAAAAGAAGTTCCAGAACTTCAACGATTCTTTTTCGACAGCAGTTCTGGTTCCATTTATCGAAATTTCTGAAAAAATGTTCAGTTAAAATTTTGAGCTCAACGATACGAGACATGGAAAAAATGTTCCCAAATAAAATCATTCACTTCGGAAAGATCCAGAAATGTGGTTCGTAACTGGTTTAAGTAAGATGAGTGATTTTTATTCCAACTGTATAAAATAATAATAATATGAATTTAAAATTTGAGCCACACTAATGAAAGTGAAAAGAAGTTTGAACAGAAATACTTAAATATGCCCTGAAAGATTTAATTCGATTCTCTGAAGGCAGATATCATTTTGTACGAGATATTTACAAGGTTGTAGCGCTACTCAGCGCGTGACATGAAAGCCGAAGGCAACTCAACCGCGCCCAACGAGAAAGACAAAGTGTGCAAATAGAAGTATGTATATGATTACTAAAGAAGGTCTAGAATTAGTTTTTATTGACACCCATTACGAATTACGTCTCTTTCAATAAGAGCGGTCAATACTGATAACGTTAGCATCATCTATACAGTCACTCTGATCAAGTAAAATTAACTTTTTTCCCCTTATAATAAGAAAATGAAGATAATCACAGGTGCTCTGATTTTCGCTTTTGCAGTCGGCCTCAAATTTGTCGGTAAACAACTAATTGAGTTTATTCTAGCCACATTTATATTGAAGTAAGTATGTAAATATTTTCTTCGAAACAATTCCAGTTGCGGGTCGGGGGGGGGGCCCTCCCCCACGAGCTCTGTAACATATATTTTTATAATATTCAACTGTGAAAAATGATAAGTGATACATGTTCAAAAAATATACCCCCCCAGAATTTTTGCTGGGTCTGCCACAGGTAAAATTATATCTATGAATTCATTTAGAGCTGTCAACATTAATTAAAATGGTAAAGAGTGACGTAATGACAAGCGTGAAGAATTGAAAAGTTTGATAATCTGGTGAAAAGACTCATATTGAAAACTGTTGAGCAGTTCAATCGTTTCTAATCTGTGAATGTGTACTTGATCCAAATCGAGTAAATCAAGACCGGAGTCTGAAGCAATCTCAGTTTTCCGCCTAAAAGTTAAATATAAGGAAATAAAACATGAGACATAACTAGCACAACATTAATGCCATCTGATAAGATTCAGCACTGAACTATTTCAAGACTTTTTGAAATATACTTACTTCAATCCAATTCCATCCTTGAGAAATAAAATAAAGATTTTAATTAAAATTAGGCATAATATTTATAAAAAAAATTTTATCACAAGTGTTACGTTATGAGTTGTAACTTAATAACAATAAAGTAAACAAACCCTCAAAATACAAGGAACCTAACCTCACCTTAGGTATCTCTAACCTTTTGCAATAGGAGCCCGTTTACAAACAAGAAGAACCCCATTGTCCAGCATTTTTATTTGAATTAAGTTAATAAATAGGTAAAATTGTGGAATTTGTAAGTAAGCTGCAGCTTAGAAGAAATTCCTACAACTCAAATGAGTGCATTGCAAAGCGGACAAAAAAACGTTTTCTCGATTTGGAAACATCTCTTGTTTATTTCAAGAAAAGTTTTGAAAAAAAATCGTTCGTTGTCCAGCCAAAAATATTTCCTCCAGCAAAAGAAATTTTATTTGATATCATTTAATATGATTTGGTATTTGGGCTACACGACAATTCAAGAAAATCAGTTACAGGGTTGAACATGATAATTAAATAGTTTCGCCCATATCCTGATTATCGTATATCGTTCAGCTGCTTTTACTTTCTATCAACATTAGGACATCCGACACGTGAAGATTAGTTACATGCGTGATTAGGTAGAACTTCTTGAGAATCATGTCATATTTACCCAAAAATTTATTCCATTTACATCAAAAACGTATTACTGAAATGACAAAGTGTTTTAAATTTGTATTCGAAATAGTAATGTGAATAGTTCTCGTCTTTCTTGTTCTTTATTACTATATCCTTCCGTTTGATTATCAAATACAGCCTTTAATAGATTTATTATATCTTCACGATGTAATGTGACCAACGGTTATGCCACTTTTAAAAACCAGTCCCAATGTAACAACTGATGGTAAAGAGCGTTGGGCGTGGTTAGCCCTTGGGTGGGTGACCGTTTGGGAATACCAAGCGCTGTTGGCAGAAATGTAAGCAGGAGACTGGTGCTTCTTCTACGTCGGATAACATTATTGCCTGGCCATATAGCAAGGCGTTTAGGTTTGGGTGAATATCTGTCTAACGCTAGACCTGAACCAAGATACATCAACCCTGAAGGACGCCGCAGCTCTAGCCCACAATCCCCCTCTTCACATCACAACTCCGACAGCGATTCCGATGCTGATAGGGCCATAGTTCTCAGCGAATCACGCTAGTAGGTCCAGTCGCTCAATGAACCAATCAAATCGAAGGCCTGGGCATCATTGATTCCGGCTTTGAGATTCTGTTGGGATTGAGTAGACCTCGAGTTGCTCCTAAGTACATCCAGGACTTATACGTATGCTCTAACTTTTCGGGTCTGTTTTTGTACATTTAATGCAACAGTATTTAGTTTAATTTCCTTCGCTTGTCTCTTTAGTTAAAAGAAATAATCAGAATTATTGGTTTGAACTGATATTGTGAATTCCGATTCCTCAATACTGACATCTGCTTGTACAGTAAAGAAGGGAGCCACCTGACGGTATGTTTTTCTCCTTCTTCTTTCTTTACCCACACTCTTCTGCTCAATGGGTGGGAAACTGTTGCCTAGGTTCAGAGTAAGGACCCTCTTGTTACCTCCAGGCCCTCTAGTAAAGGACGCGACAATATATCAATTAATTAGGGATTGGTCGAGCAGAGTTACTTGGAGCAAGAGAAAAAAATTAGCTTGCTTCCCCTTCAACTACGGCTGTCTGACGTCACTTTTTATCCCATTGTCAACAGAGGTAGGGAATCATTATTGTGTCCTTACCTTGAAAGTATTGCGCCTTAAATATTAGGATAATGTTAAGATATGATAGGAGAGTCAGAGGGAAAACGTGCACAAGGTAGATGGAAGTTATAGGTAAATGGTGGTTTGTGCATCGGAAGATAAAAATAGCGCAAAGGTCGATTTGAAACAGAGAGGAAAAACGAGAGCAAGATTTGGATGGACAAAAATTTGGTGGACAGGGCTCTACTAGCCAATAGGCCGGAATCTTAGTCAGGGTTTTCCAAGTATTCAGAAAAATGTTCAATTAGAATCACCCATTTTTTAAACGAAAGAAACGAAGTTTCAACTCAATTGATAAGTCTTTACAGAAAAAAATGTAATTTTCAACGCAAGAGTTCAACATAAGGCCAAGTAGTCAAATTATATTATCAATCATAAAGATGAGTAAGATTTCAACAATAAAATAAAATTAATTTTCAACAAAATTATCAAAATATTCAACCGAAGATATGAGGCTGAAACCAAAGAAGAATTATTTTCGACTTTCAACTGAACAAATAGAATTTGACCGAAAACAATGTCTTTCTAAGCGAATAAGCAACAAAAGACTTATAAAATAATATCCAAACTCGTTACGTTACTTCCGCTGAATTCCCCTTTCCATCTGAATTGGCAACGTAGTAAAGTTTATGAACGGCCCCTTCTGTTAGATATAACTCATTTGAAATTTTGATTTCAGTGTGTTAATTATTACTATAAACTTTGTTCCTTCGTCAACATAGTTCTGATTCACTTCTTCTATAATTACAAAAAAGTATAATTTTACTTATCAGTGCTTCTACAACAAGAATAAAGGATTTAGATTCAGAATTTCATTACTCGTATGGCCATCAAACATCGCATGTCGCTAACGGAATTTCTTGTACGCATGTCTCAATATTTATCAACCAAAAGCAAGATTTCTTGTTTAATTAACAACTCAAGTGGCGGAGTAACAGAACAGGTTATCACACCTCAAGTTGATGAAACATACCAAGTCGCTACACTCTCTTCGAAGAAGGAACTTATGCAATTCCAGGGTCTCCATTATTTAGAAATTTAGGATAAATCTGAACGTTCAGATGAACGAAATTTTTTCCCGGATGTTTTTGTAAAGCAGGGGTGTCCAACGCAAGGCTAGCGCACTTCTCCTTCCTTCCCCTTCTCCGAGCACTTCTTCGAAATTCTCATCTCATTTCTCCTTACCACATCGCACTCATCGCATGAACGCATTCAAGGTGGTAAGAGAGGGGATTGACGAGTGACAGTTATTAACACCGTTGCTCACGCGTTGGACACCTCTGTTGTAAAGCATAAAAAGTTCTAGGGTATGTCTTCATTTTCATTGCAAATAATAGATTACAAAAGAAGCTTTGAATGCCTAATTTAAAATTGTAGTTGGATCAATATTTTCTTTTCTTTGAATAGAGTTGTAAAAAAATATTTCGTTCATTTGAACGTTCAGAACTATCAGGTCAAACTCGTTGTTTTTGTGAAACATGGAACATGCAATATCATGCCTTTTCAGAAACTGAGGCAATAAGGTGCCACGGGTTTCGAGAATTCCTACAGTTTTACGAGATTCCAGAGGTATTCAGAGATTTCACATAATCCGATAGATATTCCACATAATTCAAAGAACATAATGTTATAGGGGACATCAAAGCTTTCCAAAAGATATCAGACGATCAATGAGATTTCGTGTCGGTTTTCACAGGATCTGAAAAGATTCTTATCTTATAAAGTCTCTATCTTAATACGTATAGACTTGCATAATTAGCATAAATATACCTGAAAGTTTTTTTATTTTTCTAAGTATGCCAAAGGATTTAATGTGCATTCAGAATAATCTCAATGCATTTCGAGTAATTTCAAATATATGAAATAATTTTATAAAGCTTCTCTGAACTTCATTTAGCTTCATACTTTCCTTTTGGAGATTGCTTGATTTCCTCAAGATTTCCAAGAACTTTAAGGCAATTTCAAGGAGTCCGATGGGATTTGAGAGAACTTTAACACTTTCCGAAAAATTGAAAAATATTCCGAAAATTCCACGTGATTTCAAGGGATTTGATTATTTATGTATATGATTTCAGGACTTATCATGGGATTTCAAGTGATTTGAAAGAATGCAAGTTCATTTCAATCTATTGCATACTTCGTGGGATTGCAGGAAATCTAGAGGATTCAAGAGTTTTTAAATATTTTTATGTAATTCTTAGGATTTTAAATGATCTGAAGCTCTCTTGATAGATTCGAAGTACAATCTAGAGCGTAATATATCTTCTGTTGAATATTAATTTTTCCTTCTACCATTGAAGCAAAACAAAAATGATAATGGTTTCGAGGGAAATAAAAAAATTAAAGTTAATTTGTGTAAATTTGAGTTAAGCATCACATAGGTACATATTTCAGATAAAGACTAATCAAACTCTGAATAAACAAGTAAATCAAACCCAAGCATCTCAGAAAAATATTCTTACTTCCTTGCTCCATCATATAAATATGTGTTTGAATGTAGAAGTACGAGTTAGATAGTAAATAGTATATATACTGAGATATCTTGCAGCGTCAGCAATATCTATACTGTTACTCTGCTCAAGTGAAATCAACTTTTTTCCTTCATTAGAAAAAAATGAAGATGATCACGGGTACTCTGGTTTTCGCTTTTGCAGTTGGCTTCAAATCTGTTGGTGAATATATAATTTAGTTCATTTCTCAACCAGATTTTATTCGCGGTATATAATAAAATAATTTCTAAGAAAGTGGTCTAGAATAAAAAGTGTTGACTTCTAGTGAAAATATATCAATTAATTCATTTAATAACGAAAAACCTCAACTTTACAGGATTTTTAGGTTTAATAAAACAATTAGAAGGCAATATTCTAAAGTCTGCAAATAAAGTGTGAATAGAAAAAAGTCTTACGATTTGAGAGAAATTTCTTCAATTAAAATAAATTAGTGCATCGCTAAGCGAGCAAAGAAACATTTATTAGATTTGAGTAAATTTCTTGTTTATTTGAATCAATTACAGGGTTGTATGAGATAATTTAAAAGTCTTGGGCCTCATTCTGAAAACCGCATCTCGTTTAGTTGCTTTTACTCTCAATCAATACTATTACATTCGGCACACAAAGATTAGATTCATCCGTAATTAGGTCGGACTTCTTGAGTAATCATGTCATATTTACCAAAAAATACATCCAATTTTCATGGGAATCTCTCAGTCAAAGTGACAAAGTATGTGAAACTTGTATTTGGAGTGTAAATAATTCGCGTCTCCTCTGTTTGGTCCAAAGCTTGCGAGAACGTTATGTTTGCAAAAGTAACGTAGTATATTTCACAAAACTGCCTCCTAATTTTTACTGAAGAGCTATTTTTATTACCATATCCTTCATTTTTAATAATATATGCAGCCTTCGATAAATTTCATACAGATTAGATTAGATTTTTTACTCCATGTATACCCTTTTCGAGTTTTTAGATATCTATATTACACCCTCCCACAGGAGATCGTCAGACATTGAATCCTTCAACTCAAATCCCTTCCCGAAATCCCCAATAACCCCAACTCTCATATTAGGCCTCCAAGCAATGCCCGACGTACTCATTCCTGTGGGATATTTATCTCTGAAACCCCTACCGTCTGCAGCCGGAGTTTTTATTTTAAACGCTCGAATTCGCCTGAACATTTGGTCAGAGGGGAGGGAAACTGCAGAAACCCGAAACTCCTGAGCGCAGTCGATCATCGACAGATGAGTTTAGATGTAGAAATTCGATAGAATCGAATGCCTACACCGATTCTCGGCGTCAAATCTCCCGCTCGACAGTAGCAAAACATAGTTAAAACACGACTAAGCAAGTTTCCCGAACGGTCACCCACCCGAGCGCTAACCGCGCCCATTCATGCTTGACATTCGAGACCCCGTCCAAGTCAAGAATTACCACGCAGCTACTGCCGTCGGTCGAAAGATTTCATATATTTTCACAAAGCAATTTGGCTAACAGTTACGTTTCCTCTTGTGGAAATTCTAGATTTTTTTATATTATATTATCAAAATTTACCTATCCCTTTCATTTTTTTTAGAATTGAGTTCGCCGCCTGGAGGAGTCAGAGCACGACGGCCCGAACGAGTTAAACGTGATGATTCATTCGTGTTATCTTACAGATGGGATACTTTCGATAGAGTACTTTGTTCACAAGATTTTGCACCCATAGTACGCTTGTTACATGGGAGAGATAGAACGTACACTTACAGGACTCTGGACATAAATAAATTTTTTTTATTAAGGGGCTATGATCTTGTCATTGGATGGGATGATCATGGCTTCATTTCTCGATTATGTGACGATAATGACGATCAGGTTGCATTTCCATGACGCAACAACGAATAATAGCAATGCCTGGTCGAATAGGAAGGCGTCTAGGTGTGGGTGAAAATCTGGCTACCGCTACACCTGCTCGAAGAAACATCAACCCTGATGGACCCCACAGCTCTAGCTCAGAAGCTTCACGTAACAACAACTCCGACAGCGATTCCGATGCTGACAACTCCAAATTTTTCAGCGATACCAACCACTCTACTGGCTCTAGCCGCGCTAGTAGCTCCAGTATCTCAAGTCTCTTCACGAACGAAGACAATATAAACAGAGCGAGCCGTAGGCCTAGGCATCATTAATTCCGGCTTTGAGATCCTGTTGGGATTGAGTACACCCAGGGCTCATACGTACGATCTAACGTTTCGGGCCGGTTTTTGTACATTTAATGCAACAATATTTATTTTATTTTACCTCGCTTGTCTCTTTAGTTAAAGGAAATAAGTAGAACTGATATTGTGAATCTCGCTTCTTCAATGCCGACATCTGTTTGTACGATAATGAAGGGAGCTACCTGACGGTATGTTTTTCTTCTTCTTTCTCTATCCACACTTCTCTGCTCTATGGGTGGGGGAAACTGTTATCTAGGTTCGGAGTAGAGACTCTCTTGTTGCCTCTAGGCCCTCAAGGAAAGGACGCGACAATCTATCAATTAATTAGGGATTGGTCGAGCAGAGTTACTTGGAGCAAGAGAAAAAATTAGCTTGCTTCCCCTTCAACTACGGCTGTTTGACATCACTTTTTATCCCATTGCCAAAAGAGGTAGGGGAGCATTATTGTGTCCTTACCTATAAGCAGCACCCTGCATCAACCACGTAGGTGTAAGTGGTAGTAGGTGGTTCTAGGATCCAGGGAATCTGGAGGGGTTGAACTAATCCGAGTGATGGCGCTGCGAACGAGACAGCGAACATTTGTATTGCTTTGGATTGAAAAATGCAACCAAGTGATTTAGAAACACGTCTTATGGGAATATTCTTAAAAAATAGACAATAAAGTGAGTAGCCTAGTGAAAGTGTGTTTTATTAAAAAGTTGTTGTCTCTGTATGACTGCAAAAGGATGAATAACATGGGGTATCATTGCATGGTATATTTCCTGGTTGCAAGTCAGTTTATGACGGCCAAAAATGACACTTTTTCCTCGTACCAAAGGATACAAAATTAATTGCACTGTGGCAAAGGGCAGTTTTATGAGAAGAAATAATTTTAAAACATAAATACCCAGTTTGCGAAATGCATTTTCGGCCAGTTATATAATTCGGACGTCAGAAGTCCGAGGACAAGATGGAACTGGCATGTCTCTGGTAAATTTTTGGAAAGTGTACATGGTTTATAGCTTATTTGAGGCGTGTGGGTGGTAATTACCTTATTAATATATAAGATGATTACCACTTATACGCCTTAAATAAGCTATAAACCATGTACACACTCCAAAAATTTACCTGAGACATGACAGTTGCATCTTGTCCTCGGACTTCAGATATCCAAATTATATAACTGGCCGAAAATGCTTTTCGCAAACTGAGTTTTGATGTTTTAAAATAATGTCGTCTCTTAAAATTTCCCTTAGCACAACGAAAATAATTTTGGATCCTTTGGTACGAGTAAAAAGTGTCATTTTTGGCCGTCATAAACTGCCTTGAAACCAGGAGCTATGCGATGATACCCCAAAGTTTTCACCATTTTGCAGTTGAAAAGAGACAATCAATTTTAAAATTAAATCACACTTTCACTAGGCTACTCACTTTATTGCCTATTTTTCCCGTTCGCAGCGCCATCACACAGATTAGTTCATCCCCTCCAAATTCTCCGGACGCTAAGAAAATCAAAAAAGTGAGGGCGATGCATAGGGCTACCTAGAAGGTATTGCGCCCCAAATATTAGGATAATGTTAGGATATTACAGGAGAGTCAGAAAGAAAACGTGCACAAGGTAGATGGAAGTGAAAAGTAAGTGGTGGCTTGTGCAACTGAAGATAAAAATGAGAATGCAATAGCGCGAAGATTGATTTGAAACTGAGAGATGAAAAACGGGAGCAAGATTTGGATGGACAAAAATTTGGTGGACAGGGTTGCACTAGCCAATAGGCCGGAATCTGAATTAAAGTTTGTCAAGTATTTAGAAAAATTAGAAAACTAGAAAAAGAAAGATGTTCAATTAGAAACATCCATTGTCTAAACGAAAGAAACGAAGTTTCAACTCAATTGATAAATCTTCAAAGAATCAAATGAAATTTTCAATGCAAGAGTTCAACATAAATTCCATAGAATCCGATAGGATTATATGTTCTACGGGATATCAAAGCTTTCCAAGAGATATCGAACGATTTTTGAGATTTCATGTAGATTTTCACAGGACCTGAAAAGACTCTTATCTTCTAAAGGCTCTATCAGAACTTTTGAAATCCATATCGCATAGTAAGATCTCTCAGCTTTAATTCCTCAAATTTCACTTCGCAAATGAAAAAATCATTTGACTTCGCTGAGTATTTCCATTTTCTACGATACTGATAAATTTCAAAGAAATTCGTAGGAGAAAAAGATTCTACAGGGAATGAGAAGGATTTCTTGAAATTGATAAGGCCTTCAATAGATTTGAGATATTTTTTTAACATTTCAAAGGGTTTACGAGACTAAGAAGAATGTGAAGGTGTTTCAGTGGATTTCATTCATCGATAAATTTGGGAAGGATTTTATGGGATATTTTAGATCCCGGAAGACTTATTCAATTTTTCTAGGTATTTGTGGAAGTTCAAGGAAGTTTGAAATATGTGATAAGAATTCAAAGACTTTCAAAGATTTTATGAGGTTTGAGAGAGCTCTACCGATTTCAAAGAATTGTGAGATATTACTATACCATACTTTCCTCGGATTAATTTTTAAAAACTATTTTTCGATCAATTCATGCCCATGCGAAATGTGATATGGAGTTGAGAATTTCAGAAGTTGAATGGAAGGCACTGATGAGCATTTGTATGCTACTAACTTACTGAATGACCATAAGAATATACATATTTATTTTGTTTGTTCTGGGTTCCCAGGAATTTATTGTTATAGAAACGTTCATTTGTGTCTTCTATTCAATTTTTTTAAATTTGCAACGTGATATCTTAATACGTATAGACTTGCGTGATTGACATAAATATACTTGAAATAGTACACTGTGTGGCTAGGCCTCACACGATGCTTTTTGCCTCGAAAGTATAAAAAATGAACGTTTTTTAGTCACGTGAATGTAATTGCATAACTGGAATTCATATATATGAATACAAACGAAAGAAAGAAATGTCATTTATCACACACACAACTGTGAACACGGCACTTGTTTGCTACGTTTGCTACCGCACCACCATCTTGAATCACGTGAGCTCATTTTCAGGCAGTTGATAGCCGAAAAAAGGGATGCGCATGTGCAGTAGTACTGCTTCAAAAAGTGTCATTTTCACAGTCGCAACACGGACTAAAAAACGTGAATTTTTAATGTTCGAGAGGCAAACATTTTTTTATTTTATAAAGTATTTCAAAGGATTTCATGTGCATTTAAAATAATCTCAATGCATTTCGAGTAATTCCAAAGATATGCAATAATTTTATAAAGCTTCTCTGCTATTCATTATTATGACTATTATTATTATTGTTATTATTATTATTATTATTATTATTATTATTCATTTAGCTTCATACTTCTCTTCAGGAGATTGCTTGATTTCCTTAAGATTATCAAGAACTTCAAGGAAATTTCAAAGAGTCCTACGGGATTTGAGAGAACTTTAATAGTTTTCGAATGATTTGGGTATATTCCGGAAATTCTACGAGATTTTAAAGGATTCAATTATTTATGTATATGATTTCAGGACATTTCATGGGATTTCAAGTTATTTGAAAGAATTCAAGTCCATTTTAATCTCTTGCATATTTCACGAGATTTCAGGAAAACTAGGGGATTCAAGAGTTTAAAAATGTTTTTATGTAATTGTTAAGGTTTTAAATGATCTGAAGCTCTCTTTGTAGATTCGAAGTTATATCATAAACTGCATAGCACTCCCATGTTCGCTGGACTCAAGGCCGTAGCCAGAAAAAAATTTCGGGGTAGGTTATCACATTTTTTCTCACATAAGTCACTGAGACACTGATATTCCATACATGTCTTTGATATGACCATTGACCTTGTCAACAATTTCGGGGTAGGTTCAAATCTTTTTTGCTCCCATGTAGCTACGGCCTTGGCTGGACTTAATTTGAAAACACACTGTACCATCTGGAACGTAACATATCTTCTGTTGAAGAATAATTTTTTGTTCTCTAAATGAAGCAAAACGAGAATAATAATGGTTTCGAGGAAAATAAACAATTGAAAGTGGATTTGCGTAAATTTTCACATATTTTAGATACAGACTAATTAAACTCTTATCGAACAGGTAAATCAAACTCAAATATCTCAGAAAAATATTTTTCACTTCCTTACTCCATCCTGTAAATATGTGTGGGAACCTAGAAGTGCGAGTTAGATAGCAAATAGTATATATACTGAGATAACTTGTTGCGTCAGCAATGTCTATATAGTTACTCTGTTCAAGTGGAATCAACTTCCTTTTCTCATTAGAAAAAAATGAAGATGATCACGGGTACTCTGTTTTTCACTTTTGCAGTTGGCTTCAAATCTGTTGGTAAATATATAACTTAGTGTATTTCTTAACCAGATTTTAATCGCATTATATAATAAAATAAATTCTGAGACTGTTCTAGAATGAAAACTATTGACTTCTAGTGAAAATATATCTATCAATTCATTTACCAACGAAAAGAGTAAATTTTTTAGGATTTTAAGGTTTATTGAAACAATTAGAAGGCAATATCATAAAGTCTGCAAATGAGCTGGGACTAGAAAAAAGTTTAACTATGTGAGAGAAGTTTCTTTAATTAAAACAAATTAGTGCATCTTGATAAATCATGTCATGTGCACCCAAAAATTTATTCAATTCTCGTGGAAATCTCCTAGTCAAAGTGACAAAGTGTGTGGAACTTATATTTGAGATAGTAATGTAAATAATTCTGGTCTCCCTTGTTTGGTGTAATGACTTGCGTGAACGTTATGTTTTGGATATTTCGCAATCGTTTCAAAATACATGTGGAATATTCTCTTTCCGATAATAAGGCTGTTGAACTATTTACCTTATGATTGGTAATCAAAATCACAAGAAGAACATTATTTTGTTTTGCGCTTTCTCTTTTAGAAGTTCTAGATAATTTTATCCCAGATAACAATCGTGCGACGCACGTTACTCGCACGGCATGCGAGGCACGCGGTGCGTGCAGGGTGCAGTACAT
>WSXT02198702.1:0-18960 GCA_011762715.2 Neuroterus valhalla
TCCGTTGAAAATTCAAGATGTGAAATTTCCGACGATTCTAATACTTTCTCAATCATAAATGATGAGAATGTAAAAAAATTCCTTATCTACCCCTTCAGCAATTTTCCATGTTTTGTGATTCATCGCAAGCGTCTGTAAAAACGAATTTGCATATTCTCATTCTTAAAGAGAAGGTATAAATTCTACGTGGAACTTGACTTTGCAAGTTTTCATCATATCTCCACATTTTGACCTTCTAAGTCAGAAGAAACGATTTTTACAGAGGTGCCTGTCTGCATTTATGTTGAAGTATCGTGTAGGCTCGATAATTCTTGAAAAATTGGTCCAATTGGATTGTGCTCAGGCATCTTTCCTTCTAGGCCTAAGAAGAAAGCATGAGTTCGTCAACCAGCCATTTTTAACCGTCGGGAAAAATCGTTCATCCTGCAAAAGTCTGCAAATTTATTCGTGATTATTTCTTGATGGAAAATATATTTTTGTATTAATCACGATGCCACAATTGAAAAAAAATTTTAACGATTCCCTTTTACTAGCCAAACTATGAGAGACAAGAAGGAATGCTGATAAGCAAAATTGTGCACCTCAAAAATTACGAATTTTTCTTGATAGGTTGCGCGCTTTTTACGTTCTCATCATTTATGATTGAGAAAGCATCAAAATCGTCTGATATTTCACTTCTTCAATTCTCAACGGATCTTCACGTTTTGAGACCCTTCGGAGATGAAGATCAGGTATCGGCGATGGTGTCTGTAAACTTGTCAAGGTTTTTCAAAAGGAAGAATGAGTTTGTTAATCAGCCTTACTTGAGCTACAGTTCTGGCTTTACTCATCAAAAATGCTATGGAAAAATCAAAACTCTCAAGTTGACGCCATACGTCGTATGATACGTAGAAATAACGTTGAGCAGACCTATAACTTGTTCAAAAAACTTTTTTTGATACTACTTGTGGTTTTGGTTCTAACCATTAAACATTGTACAAAACAATTGAAAAATCTAATTCCTAACCTAACAACGCACGGTATGCAAAAATGTTCGAGTGACATTGAACTATGGCTTTCTAAAAGACCTACAAATTATCTCCCAACTGTTTTTTGGTAGGACTCGTGGTTACGGTTTTACCCATCGAAAATGGTATCGAGAATATCTGTTGAGATGCATTGATGAGCGAATATCTAAAAGAGATGGTTTCTCATGATTTATTTTCAAATTTGTAAAATTAACAAAATTGAAAATAGAGAACGCATTTTGAAAGAAAGAAAGAAATATTCGAGAGCGAAGCGCGAGATCCGGTGTACGTGCGCCCTAAGCGCCCTTAAACTTGCAAGCCGCTTGCTATGAGAATATCTTCATACCAACTTAATAAGAAGAAAGCAATTTCGTTTGAAAATCGAGGACTGTTTGAAGTTCAATAAAATTTTTTTAATATTGTGTTGTTCTACAAAAAGGATTCAAGTTCTGCGTTTGAACCTCGAAATTAACAATTATTGGGATTGTACCGATTATTAGAGCATCTACTTCATTCAACCTGAATTTTTTTTTTCTTAACAACAATAAAGATTGTAAGTTTAGCGATAAAGTACGTAAACTAAATTAGAGACAGAAAAATCTCTGTTTTTGGAGATCATGAAAGAGTGAAAGCGCTTTTAGTTGGATAGGGGATTAATTTTTCAACACTTTAAATCTTTGCGGTGAGATGCCCACAATCTTCTCAAGGAATCTCTTCTGAACTATCTGACCCCGAGAACTTGGCGTAGTCCTGTCGAAGCGGAATTCCTCATTCTTATTATAGTCCGTAAGAGGGCTGTGAAAAGGTCAGTGCAGGAGGGAGGGCAATAGACAGGGAAAGGGGAGGAGAAGAGGTTGCAGCTTCTACTGGCCATGGAAGCTATTCCGACCCTTATTCTCGAGCTTGTCCCACTTTATTTTTTTATCTCTCTTTTCGCAGATCGCAAAAGCAGGGTGGAGTAGCCTACTATTTTATGTACTAAGAGCTTTATTCCTTTCCTCTCGCGCCGTCACTTTCCTCTCTCACTATGCTCTGAGCCTTGCGTTTGAAACCTCTTCCTTAGCAGTTCGCGCCCGTAGCTGACAACAAACTTCTAGAGACTTTTTCTTGAATTACTTTTTTCTGTTTACCGTTCCACGTTTCCAGCTGGGATAGAATCTTGGATCTAAGTACTGAAAGAGATTCCGTGATCGCAATGATAAGGAAGTGACTGACCCTGTTTTTATATTTAGAGAGAGTAATTTTCGAAAAAACATTACCTCTATATTTTGCAAACGTCGTTTCGTATTTCAACAATTCTCATGGATTGGAGATAAGTCCTGTGGAAAAAATTTGTCAATAATACACTTTCTAGTTATACATTACAAATAAAGTTCTCAGAGCTTTGGGTTTTCAGAAATCGCTCTCCACATGGAAGAATGTTTTGGCCTAACCGTAATATTACTCCTGAAAGTTTGAAGAAAGATATTTATTTTATGTGACAATTTACAGAGTTTACTCCTAGGTTTATAGTTTTCATTACCGCATAGATAACGCGTACAAGTGACGAGTACCTTGTTGTCTATCTCAGTATAATCGTCCTGTTAACGGAAGCTAGTAATAGGATCGTAAAATTCTAGATACGGCTACCGGTACTTTGGGCACAGCCCATGATACAAACTGAGGGAAGCGATACTCGTAAAGTATGTTCGCTCACTCAGAAGGATGCAAAATTGTGCAGAACCAGGTGTGGCATGGTAAGAGGAGTAGAAAAAAAATAAGATAGGCGTATCTATCTTATATGTATCAGAGCTGTTTATATTCAAATGTAAACGTCCCGGACTGTGGCTTTTTAAAAATAGTTCTTAGCGTTTTTGTGAGGAATGGTCAGAAAAATCCGTTTTCGGTTTTTATGTGGAGGTTATACTTCTAAATGATACAGAAATAGTTAATTACGTTAATGTTGATACAAAAGTTCTCTATTAGAGAAAAATGTGTCCAAGTGATACGCGTAAGGAACGAAGTTCCTTCCGTCGCTTAACAAATACGGAATATAAACGTTCTTCAAATAGTTGCATGAAAGTAATGCGTGTCCTTGAAACACGCGGTAGGGACGGAGTTCCGAATGCACATATAAGTACGTCCTTCTCTTTAGCACACATTCGAAACTCCGTTCCTACAGCGTGTTTCAGAGACACGCATTACCTTTATATAATTATTTGAGGAACGTTCATATTTATTATTTGTCAGGCGACGGCCGGAACTTCGTTCCTTACGCGTGTCATTCGAACACTTTAACTTTTTTTTTTCGTTTTTTTTTTCCTATCCAACGTCATACTATGTTTTACTTCTATAACGAAACGATAATGAAAAATAGCAAAAACCGCAAAAGAAGACCGACTTTTCAGATTCAAACTTTGTTGGAAAGCAGTTAACAATAAGGTATCAAATGTGTGAAAAATTGGTTGAAAATTTTGCGAAATGCAAGAAATTTCATTTTCTTAAAATCAATAGGACGTAAAGGATGCTCGTAAAAATTCAACGGGTGTCATATATCCTTCTCTAGAGTGTCTAGACCCTAATGAGATGGAGATTAGTGTCGTTGACGCTTCTCTTCTATGGCACATTTACAAGGGAATTTTTGCACAATTTTCCATCAGCTTGTATATGTTCGAAAATTCTTCATAATTATTCGTACAACAAAACTTGAATCGCGAAAATCGGACCATTTTCACTTATATTACAAAACGATATTGAAATAGCAAAAGTCGCAAAATTAGACTAATTTTTGCGATTCACACTTTGTTTTAAAGCTAATCAAAATAAAGTATGGAATGTTTTAAAAATGGTTTGAAAATCTTGCAAAATTCAAGAAGTCGCATTTTCGTAAAATCTATATGTCGTAAAGGATGCTCGAGGGAATTTCAACGTGTGTTATATATCCCTTTCTAGATAATCGTACACATTCCAACCGGTATCAGACTCTAAAGTCCATAACGCTGTCAGTGTAACGGTAATTTATGGCTTCACAGCGTAACGGTATCAAAATCATTTTATGAAATTGGTCCCTACGAGATCTCTCTCTCCTCGTATAAGAAACTTCGTTCCAGGAAGTATCGTTAACTATTTCATTTAATATTCAAAAAACTCCTGACTAGCCCATTTCTTCCTCCGAAGTTTGGAAACTAAAATAAAAAACTCCGTTCTAGGACTTCTTTCGTCAGATTTTTGGAAAGCATATTTTTCAACCATTGAATTATGTTCCATACAGTGTCTATTTATGGTAAATTGTGCAACAAGTGAGCTACAGAACAGCTAATGGCAAGTACTCAAAAAGTAGGGAAGAAGCAAATAATGTGGCGAACATAATATATCCCAAACGATTATGTAACGCTTTGACCAATATTTCAACTTTACTTTGTGTTCAGCCAAAAATAATAGTACGTAAAGAATAACGCTCAATTTTCACGTCTTTCTGAAAATTGCTCGTACGATGAGTTGCCCTATACTCTTTGGGTGATGCTTCGTGCTTAGATTTTCATTTTCAATTTCATTCTTGGAATAATTTTTTGGAATGAAAAACTTTATTCAAGTGAAGCGGAGTATCAATGTTTAAGGAAAAAATGCAAAAGTTATATTCCACGTATAATGAGAAACCCAAGCTATAAAGATGCAATTTGAAATATTTCCGCATTATAGAATTTAAAGCGTCGTTGCTCCTGCATAGTACATGAATAATAAAGAATTTTATATAGATGTTAAGTCTGCTGTCCACTTTGAGAACATCTTTAGTGATATTTGAATAAGTCATACGTTTTCCATGGTTACCAAATTGAAATGGATGGGTAAATGAATAACTGCTTACTATGTTTTTCCAGATGAAAGCCAAACCAAGTATACCATTTGTGACATGAGTTCAATAAAATTTGAAGGAAAATACTATAAAACTAACCAGATTTTTCGCAATTATCACAATACAGGAAAAACACAAAAAACATATCCTACAGGATTTGAATGTTTAGTTAAAATATCGGGGTTTCTTCAAATATTGGACTTTGCTATCACTCTTGTATTTGAGCTAACGCCGCTCGCTCGTACTGCGCAAGTATTACCAGCTGATTCTCTAAAAAACTACAAAAGAGTTACAAGTGCCCACTTCCTGCACCTATTTTACACAATATTGTTCGGAGGAAATGCAGAGAATTTTTGGTTTCTGAATTGATAAGCATCTTCTTTCCCGGAATTTCATTAATATATGGTTGAATTATGATAAATTGTCAAAGAACTTCGTAAATCTTTAAAAAAAGTCCTAGCAATAGAAATGTTTTATTGTTTCAATCAAACCGTAAAGAAAAATCACTTCCAGGTATAATAAATCTGAAAATATTGATCTGTAGATCTTTTATATCTGAAAATATTTAGGACATGAGTACTTTTCTTGTCTGAATTTCTTTCGAATAATAGTTTACATTATTATCTATGTATTCCATTCTGCGATTATATAATCATGTGCAGAATGACCAATTTCATCTTCCCTCAGTTGAATGCAAAGGCAGCGTGAAGGTGACTGACATTTTGTAAAGGCATACTATAGTAGATGAGCAGCCGCGAATTTTCTAATTTGTATTTTTTTCATTTGTGAGTGTGATAGGAACGTCAAATTATTGCATCTCCAGGTTTGAAAGGATCTCTACGCTTCGGCACTCGCAGAGTCTAGAAATGATTAAATTTGTATTGATATATGAAATTGAAATTGGAAATTCCTCCCTCAATTCCTACGCTTTATTGCTCGAGTTTCTCGGAAAAATACAGAAAATATTTCCATACGCTGTAACAAAAACGATGTCATTAAAAAACATACTCGGTTTAAATAAAACTCATCTCATACTTCATGTGTTAAAGCAGAACGCGAAATGTATTGGGCTGCCAGTTAAGAAAAGATATTAGAAATTATTTCGTTTTTTATTTAGGTTCACTAGAACTTTTAGATTGTTTGATATTGTAGATACATATGTAAGCCTTAAAAGCTAAAACAAGTCTGAACTAGTCTGAAACCAAAGTGACTGATTCCATTGGGTAAGCCCGAATATGTTTTCAATGTCATATTATTTCGTGTTCCAATTGTGCTTTTGAAAGGACTACTTTTCCAGCTTTCCCCTCCAAAGAAATACGTACTAGTGAGTGGTCACAGAGAATTGATTGGTTACATCTCGAACCCCTTTCACAATTTTTTCTTCAGGAAAATAAGGTTCAGTCATTAAAAAGTGTTTTTTTTTTAAGAGAGACTGGGAAATGAGGTTTGAGATGTGATCAGTCCTTTTTTTGTGACTTTTGTGAATCTAGTTTCAACAAGTATTCCTTTTCAAAGCACAATTGAGACACAAAATAATATGACTGGTTTGAGAACCGCGTTAAATCATACCAATGGAAACGTCTCAAGATTGTTAGATAGGAAGCCGCAGGATACAACGAAATCAATGTAGTGAGTTTACAGAATCCTTTTATATCCCCGCGATAAGGAGCAACCCAAGAATGACAGCTTTCTGCATTCATTTCGCAAATGCTTTGGCAGTGTTTTTGGCAAACCGGTATGACTTGGAGGTTACAAACCAGTGATGGCTTTGCAACTATGAAAGCTCCGATGACAGGGACAATAATTTAAATTGTAATTTCTCAGATTTTTTGCCGCAGCTCCCTTATGAGGTCACCATACTTCTCTTTCTTTTCCTCCTTGACTGTGATACTGTCGTAAAACTATTGTCAAGAATGTATAGTTTCAGAAAAGTTTATAACTATGGTTTGATACACTTGCAGTATTCGGCAGGATAAGATTGCTGCCAACAACGTGAAAGCAAAAAAAAATGTAAGTTAATCACTTCAAAGGCTGTAATGTTTCTTTGGACATACATCGTTTCTGCGTGAGTGAGAAACGCGGATAGTATATGTCCTAGGTACTCAGAATGTGCATTACACGCTCTGCACCCATTGCTGGGAAGTTTTTGTCGTGTCGTGTCTTGTCTTGTCGTCGACAAAGATTGATCTTTTACATTTCGTTTGAAGTTTTCCTGTATTTTCTTGTCGAAGAGCTATTCGAGGAAGTTGTTGACCTCTGCTTTCTTCACCTGGGCTTTCAGGAGTGAGGTGTCTAGATATAGTGATGCACTATTCTTACTTCTGATGACAAGATCCAGGCCGTGGAACTAAATATTTGCTATACTTTTGAATGGGATGATTTAGCAAACCCCGCAGAAAAAAATGTGTATATAAGAGAAGACACAAATTAAATTCAATCACTGCGCGGACTTCTTACTTAATACATACAACTGGCTCTTATTAGATAAATGTACAAACATACGGAAAAATGTTGGGAATTGACTTCCCAAAAATATGCGAAATTATGTTTTATTAAGAAAGTACATTTCTTCTATCAATCAATCTGAAGTACTGCATTATTAAGATAATTTAATATAGTGCTGTGCGACAAGTGTGCGAAGTAGGTGATTAAAAATGAGTGTCAAGTTAGCCGCGCACTCCTCACGCATAATACTTTTCTTTTAAGAATCGACCGATTTCATTCGCACACAGTTAGGTTTGCGCTAATAAACTCTGCCATAGCATCGAAGAATAAGGAACATCGCGCGTGGCACTCAGGCACCGAATCTTACATGCATTTTTCTCACAAATTGATTTATTACAATCCATCGGTCGGGGCTGATCCACCTACTTTCCCCTGTTCTGGCGTCACTGTTTTACACCAATTTTCTCCTGATTTATTGAAACGACTCTTCGATAATTTTGATAAAATAGAATACATAAATTGTCATAAATATTGCACTTGAAGTTGTCTCGAGTAATAGTATACGGTGGGAGAAAGGTGACACAGTTACACGGCGTGCATTTGTGTCTTCGTCGTTATTTTCAGCAAAATAGTTTCTTCACAGGTCGCGATTCGGGGCTATTTAACTACCTACTTTCAGCTGATATTAAAAAAAAAAAGAGTTAAACTCTTCAATATCCTGCTTATTTACCTAAGAATCGACAGCATGGGATTCATCCAATTTATAGCAAAAATATTTCCGATTCATATTTTTATAATTTCATCCAAAGAGAAATCACGTGTGTACCTGGTAGGTACAAGTGTAGTCACGCAAGAAAACAGGGACTCAAATGTCGCTCATTTAAACTAATTGATCGAAACCTTTTTTTGTTCCATTACTAACTACAAAATACTTTATTCTTACACTTTAAGTTTCTTATATCAGTTTAAAAATGAGCATCTATATGATTTAACAGTTCTCTGACTTTCTGTGGGCACTTTCCCAGTATATCTACGGAGATAGGTTGGTCTTTTCTAACAAGAGGCAGTTTTGCTGCACAAGTTGGAAAATACCAATCTATCTCACGTTGAGCAAGATATTCAACCACATATGGGAACGCCAACATGCCTGTGGAGCGAGAAGAAAGATTACGTCAAAGCAACTGGATCACTTAATAACCACGTACAAAACACCAACGGTAAAAAGTGATCCAGGTAAAAATGATGCAGGGTTAATATTAGCATTCAGAAAATAAATATTGTAATTATATCTCATTTTCTTACTGCGTTCAATTCGTCGTATGCTAAAATAAACCCAGAATTCGTACCTGAATTGATTTTTACACATTGTATTTCCTGTCTATTAATTCCGTCCGATAATGCTGATTTTTGTGAAATAGTTTGGTAATATTTTACTCCTTATCACCTATTGAACTTCTGTTTACCTCCTTATTGTATTGAAGACACATAAGAGTAGCATTTTCTTGTATGTGTAAGATGGAAAGACATTTTATTATATTATTCATGTTTTTTGAAGAATATTGTAACATGCTGGTATTTCGGTGGTGAATCTTGTACATATTTTTATTTTGATTTGTAATCGAAATATATGATTCGATTCGTAATTGAACTTTTAATTTTTTTTTTAGCATTCGAAATTATTTAGTGAAGGCCATATCCATAGAAATGCATTTTGTGTATGTTTATGATGGGGTTTTTTTCATCGACATGTGTGCAGTTTGAGCCAAGCATGAGAAGTGCTAAATAATAAAATTTGATTGAAATTTTATATCAAATTTTTAGCCCATTCAAATGGTGTTCAGCAGGACATCTTTTGACGAGACGTGATTCCTTTTAACTTTCAATTACCTCACCTTCTAGAAACAAGAATGATTGGTTTATTGTATTGAAATGAGGTAGAGGGCAGTGCCCGGGCTTCATTCTACCAAGTGCGGATTGGTGGATGTAAGCGCTGTTGTTAGATAAGTTCAAACTATTATTAAAATTACTTGTGCAGCATCTATGAAAGTTAGTTCACAATTTTATCTTCATTCATCAAATCGGTCTGAATTTTTTCAAACCCTCCAAACAGGTCGAGTTCTACCTTACTAATATCTCCGAATTCGCTCCCGAATAACAGTAAGTACGTTTCTGCTAAATTTTGGTACTCATGAAGGAAGTTCGTCAATTGGCCAGAAATACATTTCTTTTACGGAGTGGATATTTCGCCGGATAAAGCTGACGAAATAAGGAAAGTAGCTTATCCCGTCCACCGGAATATAAACAGGAGGGGAAGGTGGGCAACATATGAATGATTAATAAAATAAATTATTTAAAATTAAAATACAAAAGTAATAAATGCACCAGCGAATTATAATAAGAAGCATGAGAAGCGAGTAACCTCAAAATGTCAAAGACAGCTAAGCATGCCTATTTAGTTATGACATGACCACCCCAGTTAAGTGGCGCAGACTTCGAAGGCGCAAACTTTAATTTTATTACATTTCCATATTGTTTCTATAAAATAATATTTTCATGAATTCAATTATTTCTGATTAAAAAAATTTCCACATGCATATACTAATATAGGTGGAAAATAAATTTAAAGATCTGAACTCCAATTTTATGGATAACAAAGCCTTATCTACTTCATCCGCATTCACATCTTCAATTCTGACTGAATTGCAAACTTGTTCGTTTCATATCAAAAAGTTTAGGAGCTTTTTGTCCTGTTTTCAACATTCGAACTGAGAATGCTATAATTCCAAACACTATATAAATTTGGAATTATTCAACTTTTGAGGAATTTTTATCTGAAATTGTTCAACTATCAAAGCTTGATTATAAGTATGGAATTTCAATTACTTTTCATTAACCATTTGATTATCTTGAAAATTTTAATCTAAAATTATAAATTGAGAATCATTCCACTTCAAGTTCATTCAATTTGAAAATGTCGTTGAATATTTTAGAATCTCAAGTTATCCAATTTTAAGAGCTTTCCATGCGAAATAATTCAAACTGAAATTAGAAATATGTATTTATAAACTTTGAATCTGAAATAATCGAATTCAGAACGCTACCATATGAAAATTTTTTTCAAAATTTCAAAACCCAATTATAATTTGAAAATTTGCATCTGTGACCGTGTTTAATTTAAACATATTAGATTTCAAATTGATGACAGCTTTTATGGTAACTGTCCTTTTTTCATATTTTGAATTGAAGATTATTTCATTTCATCTCAGAATTCAAATTATCTAAAATTGACAGCAGCACTTAGAATTGCATCATTTAGGAATTAAATGTAAAAGAAAGGATAAAATCGAATAGTACCTAAGTATTTGGAGTGCAATAATTCTCAATATAGAAAGGTTCACAGTTGAAAAATTTTAGATTTAAATTAGGACTGTAGGATGAATGGAAATGGAAAAGTTTTTAAATGTTATCATTTGTGAACAAATCCCAAGATTAGGGCAATGCAAAATTTATTGAATTTTCGTTAGTGAACAATTTTAAGTTCGAAATTTTCAAAAAGGATAATGAGTGTTATGTACGCTCTTTGAATTCGAAACTGCATGAGTTCGAATTAAAATCTGTCAAAGATGCAAATTTTTGAAATAACTATGAAATTGTAACATTTCGAAGAAATGTTCATTTAAAACCGTTCCAAATTGAATAATTTTAGATCAAAGTTCAAGGAAAATTTCTTTAAAATTTAATAATTCCAAATTAATGATGTGCTTGAAATCATATAATTTCTAGTTCGAAGTTTCAAGATAGGACAGTGAACACTTGATCATTTTCATTTTGAAATTGAATAAGTTCGGATGAGAGTCTGTGAAAAATGAAAATTCTCGAATTAAAATATCATAATCTTGTTTCGAATTGCTTAAGAATATGTGAATGAAGCTTTGTTATCTATAAAAATAAAGTTTTAATATCCAAATCTATTTATCGTATATAAGGTAAATTTTTTCCTGTTAAAAATAATTGAGACATAATTTATTATCAACGAGAATTTATTTTCAAACGTTTTTTATTCTGAAAACTTGACGCAAATCAGGCAATACTCGATCAAATTATACAAAGAACAAAAAAACAAGAAAAATGTTCAATGTTACATTATTGTGCTCATTCTTTACTTATTATCCTTCTATTCTTTAAATTAAAAAATTTAAATGGTTGTGATTATAGCTAGTATTTTTCATAATAAGTGCAACGAAAATTAGACTTTCGCCGCCTCTTGAGCGATGCAAATATGGCAGATTACTGCGAATAGAATATGGCGAATGGAAATCAGCTGGAGCAGCTGGTCCAGCTGTGCGAGCAGAAAAAATTTGAGTGTTTCTGGATTGGTATCTCTGAGTAGCTCGCGTAAGAGGCGTCAATAATGCCAACCCATTAACGTAATTATATATGTAATTGTCACATGTTTTCAACCATAACCTTAAAACTCTCATTTTCCTATTTCGCTATCACCCGAGAGTCGTCAAAAGCCGAGTCTTCAATGCACTTTTTATGAAAAATATCGTGCATGGCGAGTGGCGCAGATCACTGAATCGTATGGTGCTGCCCTCGCTTCGCTCGGGCCAGCAACTCCACTTTCGTCAGTAATCTCAGCCATTTGCCACTCGCCATGTATTATACTATTAAATTTTGCACCTTTGATTTTTGCGCCATCTAACTAAGGTGGTTGTAACTAGGCATGCTAAGCTCTCTTTGACATTTTGACGTTTCAACTCGCTCATCATGCTGCTCATAATGATAATGATAAATAGTCCATTTTTTTGATATAATTAATTCGCTTCCCTTCCCCTGCTGCATATATTCCGGTGGGCGTAATAAGCTACTATCCTTATTTCGCCAGCTTCATCGGGCGAAATAAGGAAGGCGGGCATTGTTTCGCCCGAAAAAGCTGACGAAATAGTCTTGTCCTTTCTTTCATGCAGGATATCCTATGATAATCATAGGTTGGTACATTCTAAAATATTTACTACTCAATTTCGACGTACATGTATCTGGAATATGTCTTGTGGAACATCTTGGTAGCAGACTTTGTAATTATGATATTATTATTAGTAGCGCGGATGCGCCAAGTCGAGGAGTGGAAGCTCGGGTAATCCGATGCATGCCGCGCATTCACCGGCTGTGTTCATTAATTAAAAAGGCAAGCTGAGCGCCTCCGTAGTTGGTGAGATATGTAAGTGACCCACGTACTGTTTATTTTTTGTTTTTCTTTTTATCCTCACTGCTCCCATGCGCCAAGAGCTTTTATTAAAGCACGTGAGCCCTGCCGAATTAAAAAGTGAACTCCACCTTCATTTCGCTATTCCGCTTCACATTCAGCTACCTCCTCACAGGTACGCTGCGCTGGTATAACCTCGAGACCTACTCAACTCGTTTCTTCACCGGGACGTGCCATACAAGTTTTTGCCATATTCAATGTTGTCGAGGCGATCTTACTTGTAGTTTGTACAAATTTAAAAATTCGAGCACGGTGGAGGCAAAACATGTGCAAGGGTTCGCCGCTGGCATTTCATTCGTAAAAATTATATCTAGGAGAAAAATACTGAAATATAATTAGATGTTGCGGTAAAATTCATATAAACTAGCCCAGAAACGACTTCACAGGCACTTACTGAATATAACGCGTACTTCTTTCTAGCTTGGAGATTCTAGACAAATCTAAACTAAAACTTCCACCTAGGACATTCTATATGTTTGTGGATTATATTTCCAACATTTTTGGAATAATTGTTAGGAAGAGGATTTGGAATTTTCAAACTTCACGAAACAATGAAACATCACTTTTTTCTGAAGCATTAATAGTTTGCAGTGTGCCCTAACTACCCCTTGTTTATCTTCATTCATATGCCACAATATGGTTGACGCAAAAAACTTATGAATATCATTAACTGATCTACATCGTCTACATGATACGATGTATATGATTATATGGGTAATTCTCCACAGACAGGGCATTTTCGTGCCCAAGGGTTATATTACTGAAATCATTGATTTTATTGTTGTCAAACTTTGTAAGGATCTTCATTTTAGTACCTTACAACATGTCCTACAGCAAAAATTGAATTAAATTATCGCAAGTCAGAGTGGAAAAATATTATGTGCCCTAAAAATTTCTCTGAGAGATGTCCACAAATGCCTGGAGCATATTTTGAAGCCACGCAGAAGATAAATAATGCAGTAATCGGAAAATGTATTTTTGAATCTCTTGAAGTTTGAATGAAGAATTATAGTTTTTATTATAAACATATCAATTGTAATGCAATATTCACAACACACGCACGCAAATATAAGTGTCCATGGATATATTTATGTGGTTACGTCGATATATAAACGGTGATGATCTGACAACTAGAAATAGCTTTTTGGGATCAAATTTTGCGTAGAATTGAAGGAAAAACTTGTCACTACTTATTCCTTCAAGCCTTGAGCGTTAAAATGAAGAAATTTCTTCACAAATTAAGGAAAATTCGACGAAAACCATGCGTATTTTTATTAGTATCTATTGACGTAATTGACAATTGATTTCATATTTATCAAGAAAATTTAATGTATTAAGGATAAAAATATACGTCAGAACGAGGGAAAATGAAATGAAGAAGGATTTTTCAAGCCATTCTACTTTGAAACTTTGGGAACAATGTTTATGTTATTCTCTATCGACGAAACCTCCATTGACGTATACTTACTTTCAGCTCGTCAGGGGCAGCCTGACGTTCAACTGTGCCTTTTTGAAAAACTTTTGCAGAAAAGTTATGGAAACGAAATTTTTTGGATGAATTATTTGGTTATAATGATAGAATCACCGAAATAAACAGATAATAAGATTTTCATAATAAAAACCGGGAAAATATTCTTTTCATTTGGAAAATGTTTGATTTCTTACAATCCTGAATTTTGTTTGGCAGATTGACAGAGGTTATGTTTATATCATATAGCTTAGTTTAATTATAAGCTGCATTAACGGTTGTTGTTAACCAAGTTGAATTCAGTAAAAACCAAAACGTCTATTATCAAACATGTTTTGTGAAAATTTTACTCATAAATCTGATTGAAAGCGTAAACTTTGATAATTTCGTGCAAATTGTGTTTTGTGAAAACTGTGTTTCGTAATAACTTTGTTTCATGAAAATGGTATAATTTGAAAATTCAAACGTTTTTACTATGTGTCATTATGTTTTCAGTAGGGAAATAAACAGCAAAATGGTCATGG
The DNA here is from genome assembly GCA_011762715.2 of Neuroterus valhalla. NCBI lineage: Eukaryota > Metazoa > Arthropoda > Insecta > Hymenoptera > Cynipidae > Neuroterus > Neuroterus valhalla. Next base: position 14,543 of record WSXT02198702.1, read on the forward strand.
GTTAAAAACGGAAATCAGATTCACCAGCAGAATTTATAAATTAGTTTAAATACAAATTAAATATTTTTACGTACATTAGGTATAGATTATAGAATTATATAGATGTAGTTATTATTTTTTACAAATAAGTAGAAACTTTTGATGGTAAATTTTGATCATCTAGGAAATTTATTTTATTACAGAAGAAGAACAATTAGATATTTTGTATCAAAGTCTGTTCTCACGACTGCAAAAAATGTATGATATCCAAAAATTTTATTATTATTTATTATTATGAAATTAGTAATAATGTAAATAAATTAAATTATGATATCTACAAAAAAACTGCAATTTCTATCTTAAATCTTCTATTCCCGAAAAGCTCCACAAGCCTTCAAAATAAATTCGTAGTATAAGTACTTTCAGAAGTTTTTTTTCCATGGTACTAAATCTAGCTTTAATCTCAGAATAGAATTTTTGAAATATCTTCTTAAAAAAGTTGAGTGCACTGAAAACCCGATGTTGCTTTCCCAGCTAAACCTTTTTCCGCTGTAACGGTATCAAGATGCTGCCTATTCTCTTTTCCGTGACAGGTAAATTTTGAAGGTATCTGACCCAAACCCTGTTTGGCGTTCGGAAGCAACTTCGTTGTGTTGTTGTCGTGAAAAGCGGCTGTTTACGATCTCTTAATTTTGTTGTGTTCTTTGGAATATGGATGAGTGGGTGAATAGAAAATTGATAGATTGGCAACTGGAAGAATTTCAGCAAGTATTTTAAGGTGAATCTACCAAATTACATGTGCTTGCTCAAATTGTCAAGTGAGTTTAACCTCTGAAATTTCGTTACTTGTCACCAGCTAAGCTTGGTTTAGGTCTCCTGCCCATACCGATACTGTGCGACGCGAAAACCAAATTATAGGGCGTGCGGCCAAAAAATCTAGGGCACCGCGTTATAATATACTGCTGAAGACCATACCGGTTTTTCAGTGTGGTCGTGGGACCGCCGACAAAAGCTCTGCTTCTTTCGCGTTGGAAGAAAAACATCAATTTGATTTTTATTTCATTCATTGATTGGAAGAAAACAGCCATGCCCTCACTCTATGCATACATGTACGCCAATAAAAGAAATATTGAAGCAGGAAGTAAGAAGTTGATCGCAATTAGAGAATAAAATTTAAAAGAAGGTAAATAAATAAAGTTTGTCAGTTTCATGTGTAATATGTAGGCATGAAGTATTCTCTAGTCAATGTTATATAAAATATACAATTTATTGTAATGCAGTTATTTAATTTTGTACATGTGTCATGTACTCGTTATACATATACTACACCAGGACTTGAGGAAGGAAGAAAGAAAGAAAGAAAGAAAGAAAGAAAGAGAGAGAGAGAGAGAGCTTTGATGGCGCCATGCTTGATACATTTTCAGTCGCATTGAGTGTGATGGACGGAGTGTTCCCGTTTTTCGCAGTTAGGTCGCCTCGCTCAGGGTATATAGCTTCCCAAAAGAAGCAAAGCTTAAAAAATTTGTTATTTCAAAATTTCCTGTATTTGGAGAATTACCTATATATGTATGTATTCGGAGAAGATTCCTGCTTACGCTAATAAGTATGGAATCACTGTGTCAAATAAACTTGAGATTCAGGTATTTCCAACATGGCTTCCATATCCATACCCAGAATTATAATTCTAATTTCCCCATCGTGTTTTCCGCAAAAAAATGTATTACTTGAACCTATGGAAAAAAATACTGTTAAACTATTAATTTGGCGTGCAGAGTGAGAATTTCTAGGGGGAAACTTTAATCTAACTACTAGAGAAGAAAGTCATACACTTCGGGGGCTAAGCAGTTTCATGAATATTCAAATTCACTTGTTATATTTTGATTCAAGTTATTGTTCATTAATATGAAACACAAGAGCTTACACAAAAATATGTATGGATGTAATAAAAGAAAAGATGTCCGTGTCAGGATAGTGGTATGTGTCAGAAGATTGAGATATTGAAACTCAAAATTATTTAATTAATAAAGAAAGAATAATTAAATCATGAGTACTGTATTATTCAATTCAAAAATTTTCTTATAAGAAATATGCAGTCAAGTGAATTAGTGGAGTATATCTTGTATATCTTGATTAATCTACAATTAATACCCTTCTCTGCACATTCTATACTTACAAATACTGTAGAAAATCCCTCTTCTTCGGTAATGTAATTAGACTATAACAAAACGAGTAACGATAGCCTTGGAATGAACTCGGCTCAATGGCAAAGTAATCACAAAATAATGAAACTCTGCACGTGTAGTGTTTGCTTGAGATATCGGTCAGCGACGGAGTGGTCTTACTTCTGTTGTTGGAGCAACCTCGTGTATTTTAATTCTGCTCAAGACTCAATTCAATTCTATGTTTACTATGAATGCTGCCTTTCAAGTCAAAGTCTCAGGTAAAGGTATGATTAAAAATGGAATCAGATTTTTCTTCGAAAACAACATGCGATGACTTCTACACTGATCTAATACCTATCCCTACTTCCATTCCTTACATATCCTTACTTATAATTTTCCATGGCAATTCCATTCCCAAATCTTTCCATCCCCAGTAGTACAACAAGGCAAGAACGAAACTTGCATGATATTGAATTGAATGAATTACTTTTTGATTTTCAATTTCCGTGGATTGCACTTTCAGTAATATATGACATTATAAATGAAATGATTTGCAGAGCTTCACTTTACATGCAATATCTGTTTCACCTCGCTGCTCTCATTTCCGCTTTGGACAGCAGCAGCTCCCGAAGGGCGAGGTTTCGACAGTTTCGGATTTGACGATAATTACAAATTTGTCGTACAAATCAGTGAATTCGGTCGACCGAAAATTGAGGGAACTGCTGAGCACTTTTGGGTGCTTGACCAGTAGTTGTCTGCTTTAAAGTTTCAGAGGATGAAAAGCTGGCCACAGAGGAGTAGGAAGCGAAAAGGGGTTCAAGGGATGCGGAAGAATGGGGGTTAGGCTGGGCGACGTTATTCGTCGAAAAGAGGGCGGGCCGGCTAGTATTAGTGGGCACGTAGAGTAAGCAAGTTGTGGTCAAAGGTTGTAACTTGTACCGCTGCGCTGTAAACGCAAGCCAGTATCCGCTCCAATTAACTTTTCACCACTAATTTATGCGCAAGTTACGAGAACTACTCTTTCACGGATTTCTACAATTTACTACTAAAATCCAGCTGCAACTTGATATCCATCGCACTCTCTTTTGTCTCGAAAAGCACGCTGAAAACTCGCATACGGTTTTCGTGAACTCGTTACTGAATCGGAAAAGGATGAGGAACCACTCCAACTCTGAATTAGAGAAATCTGGCTAATGAAATAGAGTGACAGCCATTGGTGTTGAAAAAGGGACGAACATAAGTTAAACACACCTTAAGTGTTCTCACACAAACATGAGTGCTTAGGTCCTTTCACACCTATTCCTACATTCATGGCTTAAGTTTTTATTCTAGTTCAGTATCTCGATACACTTGATAATAATCATATTCTGTTACTTGACACCTACAATATTTTACGGAACAAAGTGTCTCGTCGTCCCGAATTCCGGGACGACTATCTCATTTTCGCCATTTGGCTATTCATCCCGCAAAAAAGGTATTTACATTAATTATACTCCTTTCTAGAGGATCAAAATTAGGAAAACCTTCCCTGTTCTTTGTTATACTCAGTATTTTTATGTTTGCTTCATTGTTTGCCTAATAACCATCATTTTTACCCAAAAATTTAAATCCTCAAGCAAAACAGAATAATTATTAGCCAAACAGTTGCATTTCAAGGCCACAAAGAAGAATTTTTTACGGAACTGTTAATTTTTCAACCAAATTGTTAGGTTTTCAACAAAAAAAGAAGAATTCTTGTCCAAACAGTTGCATTCTTGACGATTAAAGATGAATTTTAGAATCAAAAAGACGAATTCTCAACCAAAAAATAAAATTTTCCACTCAAATAATGAAATTTTGAACCCAAAAGGATCCATTTTTAACAAAACAGTTCAATTGTCAACCAGAAAGGATGAACTTCTAACGAAAATGGTGAATTTTTAATGAAATTGGTTAATTTTCAACCAAGGAGAGAAATTTCAAAGAAAATGTTGAATTGTAGAAAAAAAAAGATTTCTCAGTCAAAAAAGAACAAGAATTTCGATCAACTTATTCAATTTTTATGACAAAAGGACAAATTTCTTACATAAAGTAGGTCCGCTACCATTTCCATTTTCAAGTCTCATGGGGAATGGAAGTCAACGCTGTGACTAATCACAGAAATAATGTAAATCACACACCTCCCTTTTTTCCGAAGTCTCGTGGGGGCCGAAAGTCACAACTGTGACTAGTCATAAGAAAAAATTTAGGTCGTACACCTCCCCTTTCTCCCGAGCTTGATGGGGACGGAAAGTCGCA
>WSXT02198713.1:0-34756 GCA_011762715.2 Neuroterus valhalla
GTCCGCGACTGCTTATTCTTGTATTCGCAGTTAACCTCAGGGGTGTTTAACCTCAGGGGCCTTCCCTCTATCCGCTTCTGAGCTGTTTCAATCTCTTTTGATTTTTTGTCAATTCCATCAAATACTCCTTATTTTACTTAGAAATCCCTCTAAACTTATTCAGATTTTATTTTATTCATTGAATCACTTTTTTTTCTTAGTTAACTAAAATTCATGTTAATTCCACATAAGAATGTTCAATATCTTTGAATTTTTCTATATTCACTCAAATTTTACTGAAATTATAATGGACTTTTATCATTATCCACTTAGTTTAAATCCATCTAGGAATTTCCATCCAACTAGAATTGTTCAATTCACATTGAGTTTTTCGAATTTTTCCTTAGTAAATTACAATTCACCTGGTATTCTTTTAAATTCCATCGAATTCTTTCGTATTCAAAAGAACATTGAGCCACATTACTAATGCACTTTATTCACTAATTGGGTAAGAAATTAGTTTTTTTCTACAACTTTTTTGTTCAAAAAAGGTCAGTTTTCTCACCCTTCTGAAATAAATTAGCTGTTGCAGTCCTGATGAATTCCTTCGAATGCAACCATGATGAAGATAAAAACAAAAGAAATTAGTGACAGAAAGTCAACCCTAATCTCTAATATTATCAAACTAATTTCTTGCAAAAAAAAATTGAAGTAAAAGGATTGAAATCTCGGAGTAAAATTTTATATTTGAACTGATATTTCCTTTTAAATTCGATGATGGCGTCATCATATTTGAAAAATTTGTTTTCCCAGTGACTGCCCCAACCTCCGGCTCGTGAATGTTATTTTTATTTTTCATTCAACGTAGCCTTTGTGCCTTTCCGAAAAATAAATACTGTAGGTCTTCTTAAAGTGACGCGCGGGATAATTTTTTAAAAGTGTCAAAAAAAATTGAAAATATGGTGTCCCGTGTGTAACCTGGAAATGACGTAATTGTCTCCCTTCGCAGGAATTCGCAAATCGGCGAGTCCCTTGAGAAAAGGAATCATGAATTGTAAGATCCTCTTGGAAGAAAATAAATTTTGAAATAACCTCAATATGTCTCTCTCTTCAATAATTAAAGTGCTTTACTACAAAATAGTTCATTAACAACCTCTGGAGGAGATATCCTGAAAAAAATACAAATTTTTTGTTCAGACAATAAAATGAGCTTATTTCGCAAGTTTAGAAGTTTTCAGATAGAATTGTGATTAAAATACTTATTTTTAAAACGTCCAAGGCTTGGAAGAATTTTGGAAATACTTGAAATCGATTTAGTGATTCTCGTTGATTTTTCGAAATGGAAAAATTATTGATATTTCTTCATTTCTTGTTTTCTTATTTTGTTTAAGGGGCAAATGTTAGAGAGAAATTAGAATTAGGATTTTAATTTTTTTTTAAATGTTTCAGTCACTTTAATTATCTTGAATTTAACCTGAATTCTTTCTGATCGGTATTAATTTTTATGGAGTTCATTTCAATCATTCTGAATTCACTCCAATCCTGTTCCATTACATTTAATGTTTCAGATTTTTTTCAATTAATTCTGAATTCATCCAGATTCCTTCCGCATCAATTGAATTTTTGTGATTGCACTAAATTCTGCTCAATTCAATTAGATTGATATACTATTTTTTGTTATTATTTATAATTGGCCAAATTAATATATTTCTCGTTTTGTTTTTGTTGCAGGGACAAATGCAAAAGTACCTGGGAAGAGCTGTTCCGGAGGAGGAGGAATTATTGGGAGTGGAACAGGAATTATAGGATCAGGAAGGACCCTGAAAGAATACGAGGACAAACTTTGTGTCCTGCAAAAGGAGAATTTTAATCTTAAGCTTCGAATTTATTTCCTGGAGGAGAGGATGGGCATCACCTCTGCAGATGAAGACGCCATAAAAAAGAACATTGAATTAAAAGTGGGTTTGACAATATACCAGGGTGTCCACCTGACCTTGAATTCGGGAAAATCGGGAAAATAACAATTATGCAAATTAAAAGTGGTTTTATATATTTTATAACTCTAATTCTGAGTTGGAAAAGGGCATTTGTTGCAAAAATTATAATTATCACTTAGTTTAGGAAATATTTCGAAAGGAATACTTTTGTGACTTGGAATGGGTAGTAAATTTTCCAAAAGATTCCTAATTTTGAATTGGGACAAGAGATTTCATGAGAGCATTGAAATCGCAACTTTAGGACAAGGAATTGGAAGAAGATCAGAATTCGTAGTTCGAACAGGGAATAAATGAAAGAAATTTAAAAAGTCACTTACAAATTTACTGGTAGAACTGGGAATTTTCGTTGAGAATTAAAATTTTCATTTCAGGTTTACTTCAGAACCGAAAATTTTAATAAAATGATAGTTTTTACTTTAGGACTAGAAATTTCTGTACAAAATCATAGTTTGACGCAGAAGAGGGATTTTTTTACTTGTAACCGGAATTTTGGAGAAGAACTCAAATTCTGATTTACGAGGAGATAATAATTTTCAAGGAAATCTCCATTCTAAGTCAGGATTCGTGACACAATTTAAAAAGATCTTGTTCCAAATGGGAATCAGTCTAGAATGAAAAATTCTTTTTTGTTACAAATAAAAGTTTGCCACAATCCGAAACCATATCTCTGAATTAGAATATAAAATGTTTTAAATAATTAGAATCCTGACTTGGAACAGACAATTTTTGACACGGAACGGAAATTTTTGAATAGAATATAAATTCTGACTTGAAAAACGAGAATGGTTCAGGAAATCCCTGTTCCAAGTCGGAATTCGTGAAACAATTTGAAACCTTTCTGTTCCAAATTTGGATTTGTCTAAACTAAAAAAATTCCCGTTAAGGATTGTGAGTTTGGATTCTCTTTATAACATGAAATTTCGTTGAGAATTATAATTTTACTTCAGGGAAGAGTTTTTCTGGCAGAATGCGTCAGATTTCTAAAACTTCTTGTTCCGAATCAGAATTTGTTTAAATTCAATTTTTTTCTGAAAATGTGAATTTACCGGTACATATAAATACAATCCTGACTTCTAACAGATAGTTTTTGACATGATACGGAATCTTTGAAAATAATTTTAATTCTGATTAAGAGTAAGGGAATTGAAAAAATAATAATCCATGTTCAAATTCAGAACTATATTTCTCTTGAAAACTTCTCTGTTCCAAATCAGGAGGTAATTCTTTCCATTCATTCGCTGTTTCGAATCAGAAATCTCCTCAATTTTTCAAAAGCTTAGGGATCTTCAAAAATGTTTGAGAATCTTTTGAAAGCCTTTCAATCTCTTTACCTATTTCATATTGAGGAAGGCATATTAATTGAGGAAAACGTCTGAGATGACTTAAAAATTCAAAAATAATTTATGAATATACCATTCAATATTTCTAAATATTTATTTTCTTGTATTCTAGGTCGAGATCGAGTCGCTGAAGAAAGAATTAGTTGAGAAGCAGGAACTTCTCAGCCAGGCAGCAACGGCATTTGAAGTGATCGAAGAACAAAAAGAAGCTTTTTCCAGAAATCAGGCACAATATCAGTTGTCGTTAGGCCATGAAAGAGAAAGGATAGCCCTTCTTGAAAAGGGTAAATTAATCAATAAATAAGTTACAGAAATATTATCATTTTAGGTATCAGATAATAATGAAGCTTCCAAGTTCCATTACCCTATTACTTTTCTAATATCTTCGCAGGCAAGGCTACTTTTTGGTTATTTTTTTTCAGTAAAGTAATTTAGAATTTTTATCATTTAAACAAGAAAAAAATCAAAATAGTGCATTCTTTCAACCCAGAAAGTCAGTTATAAAAAGTTTTTGTTCAAGATATTATTTAATATTTGTTCTATTATTTCCTTGTTGTGAGCGTTCCTATGTTTAACAACATTTTCGTAATGAAAGCCTCGAATTCAAATGAACAATTATTGATTTCTTCTCAAAGAAGCTAACCAGATATGGGATTTCTTTCAAACTCGAAAATTCGTTACTTTGATTTCTCGGATGACAATTCATTTTTGAAAATATTATTTCTTGACCCGTTATCTGCAGAAAATTGGCTTTCCACATTTTTTTTAATGGATTGAAATGATTATTTATCAGTCAGAAAAATGAAGATTTTAATTTCCAACAGTTGAGAATAGAAGAAAATGCAGAACTCAACCGTTGTATTTTGAATTTCTGAAAGTTGAATTTACAAAGCGTATTCTATAGTCATAACAGATTTTGCAAACGTTATATTTATATGATGCTCTGTTAGAATCAAACAAATAAATATTTCAGTCGATAGCAAGAAATGTTGAAAGTTTTTTGTTTCATAAAAATTCATTCCTTCCAGTTAAAAACCTTAATATTTGTTCGATAATGTAATTATTCTGTAGATCTTCCAAAAATGTTGTTAAAGTCATTCCTCTTAGTTGGGAATTCGTCTTTGTGTTGAATGTTCCATACAACACAATCTAACACAACACAATGTATTTTTTCTTAACTGAAAAATCTTTTTTTGTCGAAAATTCAACTCTTGACTCGTTGAGAATTGAATTATTTTGTGGAAAATTCAACCGTTTATTTATATTTCATCCTTTTTGGTAGAAGGTTTAACTTTTTGAATAAAACCTTAACTGTTTTGTTGAAATTCCATCTTTTCAGGTTAAAAATGCAACTGTTTTGGTATAAAACTGAACTACCCGGTTGAAAACGAACTTTTTGGTTTATAATTCATATTTCTGGTTTGAAAATCCAAATTCCTTGTAGAAGATTCATCTCTTTGATTTGGAACTTGACTGAGAAATCTTTTTCTTTGTTAAAAAGTCAACTCTTTTGCTAGATTATTTCCGTTTAATTTGATTCTTTATATATTTTCGTGGAAATTTGTTCCTTATAATTTTTTTTGGTTTGAAAATCAACTACGTATTTGGTTGAATATTTAGCTCTTTTGTTAGAGGATCCAACGATTGAATTCAAATTAATATTTTTGGTTTGAAAGTTATCTTTTTTCCAAGTTAAAAAATGAAGTATTTGGTTACAAATTTATGTATAGTGTTCGAAATTCGTTTCTTCTGGTGGAAAATTATTTTTCTTGATTGAAATTAATCTTTTTGGGTTAAAAATCGTAGATTTTTGTTGAAATTGTTTTTTCTCTTGACTGGAAACTTTTTTTGCTTGAAATCCAACTGTTCTTTCAAATGTTTTTTTTTTTCTTTTTTGTTCAAAACTTCATTTCCCTTGGTAGAAATTACTTTTAATCATATGTTCCATTGGAAATTCAACTGTTACGTCGAAAATTAATCTGTTTCCGTTGAAAATATTATTATTTGGTTGAGAACTGAAATATTTTGTAGAAAATTTACCAATTTTTTTTCAAATTCATTCTTTTTGGTAGAAGATTCAACTTTTCGATTAAAAACCTAACTGTTTTGTTGAAGTTTTATCTTTTCAAGTTAAAAATGCAGCTTTCCAGGTAAAAAATAAACTACCTGGTTGGAAACGAACTTTTTGGTTTAAAATTCATATTTTCGGGTTGAAAATCCAAATTCTTTGTAGGAAATTTATCTCTTTGATTTGGAACTTGACTGAGAAATCCTTCTTAGTTAAAAATTCAACTCTTTTGCTAGATTATTTCCGTTTGATTTGATACTTAATATATTTTGGTAAAAATTTATTCCTTATGATCTTTTTTGGTTTGAAAACCAACTACAAATTTGGTTGAATATTTAGCTGTTTTGTTAGAGGATCCAAGTTAAAAAATTAGATATTTGGTTACAAATTTATGTATAGTGTTCGAAATTTGTTTCTTCTGCTGGAAATGATTTGTCTTGATGGAAATTGGTCTTTTTGGGTTAAAATTCTCGGCATTTTTTGAAAATTGTTCTTTCTCTTGACTGAAAACTTTTTTCTTTGCTAGAAGTCCAACTGTTCTTCCCAATTTTTTTTTTCCAAAACTTCATCTCTTTTGGTGGAAACTTCTTTTATTCATCTGTTTGATTGAGAATTCAACTGTTTCGTTGAAAATTAATCTATTCTGGTTGGAAATTTTATATTTCAGTTAAAAATTCAACTGTGTTGTGGAAAACTTAACCATTTTGCTAAAATTCATCCTTTTTGGTATAAGGTTCATTTTTTTTATTCAAAGCTCATTTATTGTGTTGGAAATTCATCTATTTAGGTTGAAAATGCAACTGTGCAGGTAAAGAAAAGTAAACCATTTGGTTGGGGTAGAACTTTTTGGTTTGAAATCCATGTTATTTAGTTGAATTTCAACTTCTTGTTTGATTCGGTCCCTTCGATATGAGATTTAATATATTTTGGTATACATTTTTTCTAATCATCTTTCTTGGTTCAAAATTAATTTCTTTGGTTGACAAATAATCCTTTTACGTTGCGAATCTACCAACATCTGTCAAAATTCGTATTTATAGTTGAAAAATAATTTTTTTTTAGTTGAAAGTTGAACTCTTTGGTTGCAGATTCATGTATCGAATTTCAATTTTTTTTTCTTGAAAAATTTATTGTTTTCGAAACAGGCAATTCTTCTTCATTGATGAAACTTATTTTCGGGTAATTTAAAAAGTCTACTCATTAAATTCTTTTTTCTCTTTTTTAGGATACTTTTCTTCGTTCCATAGAGCTTTTTTTAAAGCCTGGTCTTGCGTAGAACTGCTGTATAAAATGTAATTAATGTTTCATACATTTTTTCCAGAATTAGCGGAGTATAAAGAAAGGATGTCTGATGCGTCGATGTATTACAAAGAATCTTTCGGAATAACTCCGGAACAGGCAATAGAAAATGTTGAAAAGCTACATCAGCTGGAAGAACTCGTAGCTTCCCTAGATGGAGAGGTAAATCAGCCCTCATTATGATTTCCTATCATTATTTTTTTCTCACAAAATGTGTTTCTATACATGTATTCTTTGTTAGCCACTAAATTTATATTCTATCTTCATTTATCTTCCTTTTTCGAATAGGTGAAACAGTTAACAGGAAGTTTGGAAGAGGAGCGTAATTGGGCCCAGGAATTGGAAAATGAGAGAGATCAGTTTAAGGGACGTTTGGAATCTGAAATCGGACTGAGAGAAAAATTAACGACAGAAAAGGATCGAGATATCGATAAACTGAGGGGAAAGATAAAGGAACTGGAAGAGCAAGCTTTCATGAAAGACAGTATCGCACAACAGTACAAAAATGAGCTTGCAGAAAGGGAAAGACTCATTAAAGAGAAGGTTTCGATTTTAGAGGATAAATGTAGAGCATACGAGGAGCTCAGTTCAGTTTCAGAAAAGAGGAAGAAGCAGATTGATCAGTTGAGGCTTTCTGTTAAATCAAGGGACGATGCTCTTACGGATCTTAATAATAAACATCGAGCCCTTCTATCTCAGGTAAATTATTTTCATTTATCTAAAATCAAATTTCATCTAAAATATTTCTTATTATTTCACATGCAAGTTTCACTTCAAACTTGCGTGCCGTCTCAAACCTGTATTCTCTCTTTGTAGACTGCGCAAGTTAGAAGTGAAAGAATAAGTGAATGATAGGCAAAGGTTAATCGTAGGATATTCGTGTGATTAAAACAAGTAAACTCATTGAGCAGAGAAGTGTAAAGTTTGCATTGTTCCGTCGTTGCAAAAGTTTCACTTTAGACGCGAGTGATTTCCACACGCACATTCTTTTCTAAATTCATACAATTTTTGTGATATTTTCGTTTTAGTAAAAGCAACGTCACGAACTCAGATAATTTTTTTACGTTTCGTGACTTTGACAAATTTTGCGAATTTTGATCAAGATGGCCCTGTTCAATAATGAGTATTAAAATCACTTCATATTTCCGCTATTTTTACCTCAAAGTTCTTATTTTCCTGATGGAAAGATCACTTTATTATGTTTCGTTCGAAACTTACATCATTAGTATTATGATTATTATTATTATTATTATTATTATTATTATTATTATTATTATTATTATTATACCATTAAGCCAATGACGAAAAACTACAGGGAAAATTGAGAAAAGCGTTACATAGGGGGTGAAAGGGGTCTAATATTGCCGGGATGTTGCGTTACGTAACGAATGTTGCGTTCAATTGTAACGAATCTGAATGAAAGGAATGAACAAATGAATCTTAAATATTCCAAATTAGTCCAAATAAGTCCAAATGAATCCAAATAAATTCAATTGAACACAGGTAAATTTGAAAAAGTTCAAATCAATCAGAAGGAATCCAAATAAAAGGAATGAACAAAATGAATCTATAATATTCCAAATAGGTCCAAATAAGTCCACATAAATTTGAAAAAGTCCAGAACAGTCAAAATAAATCCCAATCAATCTGAATGAATCCAAATGGAAGGAATGAATCAAAATGAATCTATATTATACCAATAAGTCCAAATAAATTCAATTGAGGACAAATAAATTTGAAAAAGTCCGAAAAAGGCAAAATTAATCTAAATCCAGCAGAATAAATCCGAAAAAAGGAATGAATAAAAATGAATCTATAATATTCCAAATAAATTCAAATGAGTACAATTGAATTCGAAATAGTCCAAAACACTCCGAAATGAATCCAAATCAATCAGAATGAATCTGGATGAAAGGAATGAATCCGAATGAAAGAAATCAATAAAAATGAATCTATAATATTCCATATAAGTCCAAATAAATTCGAGTGAGTACAAATGAATTTGAAAAAGTCCAAAACAGTCAAAATGAATGCAAATCAATAAGAATGAATTTGAATTAAAGGAATGACTCCGAATGAAAGAAATGAATCTATAATATTCCAAATAAGTCCAAATGAATACAAATGAATTCGAAAAAGTCCAAAACAGTCCAAAATGAATCCAAATCAATCAGAATGAATCTAAATGATGAGAATGAATCCGAATGGAAGGAATGAATCAAAATGAATTTATAATATTCCAAATAAGTCTAAATAAATTCAAGTAAGTGCAAATCAATTTTTAAAAGTCCAAAATAGTCAAAATGAATCCAAATCATTCAGAATGAATCCGAATGAAAGACTATAATTTTCCGAATCGGTCCGATTGAATCCAAATAGATTTAATTGATTACAAATAAATTTTAAAAAGTCCAAAAAAGTCCAGATGAATCCAAATCAACCAGAATAAATCGGAATAAAAAGAATGAATCAAAATGAATCTTTAATATTCCAAAAAAGTCCAAATTAACTCAAATGAGTTCAAAAAAATTTTGAAGAGTCCAAACGAATCCAAATCAATCGTAATGAATCCGAATAAAATGAATCTAGAATATTCCAAATAAGTCCAAAGAAGTTCAAATAAATTCAATTGAATACAAATTAATTTGAAAGAGTCCAAAACAGTCAAAATGAATCCAAATCAATCAGAATGAATCCAAATGGAGGGTTTTAATCAAAATGAATCTTTATTATACCAAATAAGTCCAAATGAATCCAAATAAATTCAATTAAGTACAAATAAATTTTAAAAAGTCCAAAAAAGTCAAGATGAATCCAAATCAATCAGAATAAATCCGAAATAATTGAATGAATCAGAAAGAATCTATAATATTCCAAATAAGTCCCATTGAGTACAAATAAATTTGAAAAAGTCCAAAACAGTCCAAATGAATCCAAATCAATCAGAATGAACGGAATAGATGAAAACGAATCTATAGTATTCCAAATAAGTCCAACTGAATTCAAAATCTTTTGGTTGGAAATTCTACAGTTTGCTTAAAAATTCAATTATTTTTTGAAAATGCAACTAATATTGCAGTAAATCATCTTTTTCGGTAAAAAATTCAACTACTAGGTTTAAAGTTTGACTCTTTTTTTTTAAGATAAATTTTCTTTGTCAGAAGATTCACCTCTTCCGTCCCAAATTTGACTGATGTTTTGAAAATTTGTTTCACTTTTGTCTTGAAGTTCATTTTTAATTGAAAATCTAAAGTTGAAAACCCAACTATTTGGATAAAAAGTTCATGTATTTTGTTGACAATTCATCTTTTTTCGTGGAAAATTATTCTTTTTGGTTGAAAATGATCTTGTCGGTTGAGAATTCGGCTATTTGGTTTAACAATATATCGTCCTAGTTGAAATATCGTCTTTTTGATTAAAAATTTAAATGTTTTTTCAAAAATTCATTCTTTATGGTTGGGTTCAAATGTTTTAAATTTCAAATTCAGATATCCTTCGTTTGATATATCAACTATTGTTTGTTGGGAATTCGTTCTTTCATGGATCAAGATTAAACTGTTTCGTAACAAATTCTTCCTTTCGGCTTAAAAATTCAACAATTCAGTTAGAAATCAGCGTTTCAATGGGAGCATCACCGCTTTGTCAGTTTACAACTTGCGTATAGAATTTTTGTTTAAAAAACAACCTAAATTGACCCTATGAACTCGAATCTCTTTCACAGTTTGAAAACGGCTACATGAAACGAAGTTCACCTCCGAACAGTCCATCTACAACACATTCGGTAGAAGATCCTTATTCCCCGAGATCAGGATTCAGAAGTAGTTGTCTCCAAAGCCCTACAAGGAGTCAAGTAGACTGGGAAATTAATTCGGATCATTCTCCAAAAACGAAGTCGTCCATTCGAACTTCTTGTTTGGATAGTCAAGTCAGCATTCTATCAAAGGTACATAATTACAAGATTTTTCTTTCATTCCAGAATTGTCCATTTTTCTTATTTTCACCCTTTCCTTATCATTTTTCCCCATTGTTTCAGGTGTATAGGGAATTTTACTCCTTAGAACTTCCAATTGGTCATTTTCAACTAAGTGTTTTAAATATTAAAATTAGATATTTTTAATTCTCAAAATTTGAATAATGTTACAAATTAAAAGCAACCATAAATCGAAGGAAATTATAATAAGTTCAAAACAAATCATTCTACAATTTTGAGTTACAAGTGCTTAAAACTAATTAATTTACAAATTCATGTGCTCGAACTTGAATAACTTTGAATTGAAGTGTTCAAATGTTTCTGATTTAATTCGATTCAAATCGTGGAGCTCATAAAAATGGGTGACTTTAGCAATAATGAGAAAGATTGATAAAATTTTCAATTCAAGGCGTTTGTTGCTAATGAAGTTCGAATTGAAAATTTAAAAATTGAATAATTTGGAATTCAAGTTTCATGGAGGAAGTGACTCAAGATCCGACAATGTTTTTTTCTCAATTTGAAAGCCATGATACTTCAACCATTTATAACATTCAAAATTGAATAACTTCATATTAATTCTTTACTTTCGAATTATGAGCTTTCTTGGTCATTTAATTTTAAGTTTCAAGTTGTTTTAAATTTATCCTGAATTCTTCGAAATTCGTTAGAATTTCTTCTAATTTCCCTTGAATTATTCGGAGTTCTCGTAAATATTCTGGAATAAACTTAATTCTACTCAATTCAATTGATTTTTTAGCTTCAGTGAATGCACCCTGAAGTATTTTGAACAGAACTTGGATTCTTGATCTTTTGATTCCCCCAGATTTGTCTTGATTCCCTACGAATGGACTAAAATCAATGAAATATTTTGTATTTTCTCAATCAATTCGAGTTATTTCGGATTTAACTTGATTTCTTAGAATTCATCCTGAATTATTATCAAATTCTTCGGGTTTCATTTGAATTTTTCCGAATTCAGTCTGAATCCTTCCGGATTCTATTGAATTTCCTCTAATTTGTCCTAAATTCTGTTGTTTTCACTTTAATTCGTGTACGTTCACTCCAGTTTTACTGGAATCAGTGGAATATTTCGGATTTTTAGATTTTTTTCAACTTAATTCAATTATTTTGAATTCGATCCTAATTTTATTCGATTTAGCTTGAGTTGTTTCGAATTCACCGTGAATTCTTATTGATTTATCTTCAATTTTTTATGAGTTTTTTTCAATTCTTCTGCATTTTATGGGTATTTTCGAATTCGCCCTGAGTTTACTTAAATCAATGGAATATTATGTATTTTCCTTAATGAATTTGAATTATGTTGAATTTAACTCAAGTTGTTCTGAATTCACCGTGAATGCTTTTAAATTTATTCTGAATCCTCTTTAAATTGGAATTATTTCTTATTCACTCTGAGTTATTTTCATTTACCTTAATAATTCTTCTAAATTCACTCTGATTCTATTGAAACCGATGGAATATTTTGAATCAATTTAAATTATGCTGAATTCAACTTGACTTGTTCCGGATTGACCGTGAATTCTCATTAATTCATCCTGAATTCTTTTAGATTATTTCTGATTCTTTGGAATTCTTCGCATTTTCTTAATTCGCATTAAATTCTTCAAAGATCTCATTGATGTTTTTAAATTCACTATAAATTAAAGTTAATTCTTCTCAAATCACTCTCATTTCACCAAAATTAATGGAATATTTCGAATTCTTATAAATGACCTTCAATTGATTCGAAATCGTTCAGAATTCACCTCGGATGCTGATTATTATCTTCCGAATTATTTAAAATTCGTTGAAATTCTCTTAAATTTCTTCAAATTAATTCTGAATTCCTAAAGCACTCAATTCTAGTTAGTTCAATGGATTTTTTCTTCGTTAAATTCACTCTCAAGTTTTTCGGACTCGACTCGAATTCCTATGAATTTATTTACGTTCAAAAATCCACGGTTTTGAATTGTAAGCATCGAAGATTCGATTATATCAAATAAGGAGATTCGCCAACAAAACTATGTGGCATTCAAACAGCTTTGATTCGAAGAGCTATAAAATTGAATAAATTCAGATTGAAAAATTCAAATACCTCTGCGTGGAAATTGTTGAAATTCTGATTATAAGCGCTTGTAGTTAATGAAGCTAAAATTTCAAACTTAAAAATCAATCATTTGGAACTGAAATGTCTTAAATTCCAAAATTTAAGATTTCACCATATTTTTTCATTTTTAAACCCATGATGCTCCAACAATTTTGAATCAAAAACGTTACAAATTGAATAATTATAAATTTGTTATCCAAATTCGTATTATTCACATTTAAATCGTCTAAAACTTTGGAAATAAAGGCTTCTTAGTTCAGTAATCTTATTGGTCTTCCTTGAAGAAAAAAAATTAAACATATTCTCTTTTTGCTTTCAGGAAATGGAAGAAAGGGACAGGGAACTGCAAAGACAAGAGGCAGCCAAAAAGCAGTTAATCTTAAAACTCTGTAACGTTCAACAATCCGCCGAGGCAACGGATCAGAAACTAAAGAAGCTGGAATCCGATCACGAAAAGGCCCTCAAAATGATCCAAGGATTCATGTCGAGACAACAGCAACTCGAGGACAAACACTTAAAGAAGGACAGGAGGATCGCCGATCTCGAATTGGAAATCACAAGGCTTCGCGGATCCGAAAACTCGAATTGGAAAAGTAATTCTCCCCTGAGAAGGAGTCTGAGTAACGAAATGACAGACGACCCCGAGAGAGACTACAACAATCAGGTGACTATGTCGCATTCTCACAGATTTCGATAGTTCACCGTTTGGCAACAATTTTTGACACCTGAAGGAATTGTTTGAAATTTTAAAAAACGCTCGTTGAGTCATCGAAGGGGTCCTTTTTTGTATTATAATTAAGAAGTGCATGCGAGATCAAGTGACATCGGTAGCTTAGAAAAGTAGAAAAGAGTAACAGATATAAGGCGTTTTTCTCTCTTATTTTCAGAGTGACTGAATTTCACTTCTACCTCTTCTTCTCTGCTTTCTCCCGTGATTGCATGACTTTCTGCTTTGGATATTGCTTACTTTGTCGCTTTGAAAAACCCAAAGAGTATTAGATATTAAATTAATTTTCACGTAATGAGTATTTTTTCTCAATTTTACAGAGTTTTGCACGGCTTCATACAATATTCGAAAATCTATTCTACTTTTAATTAGATGACGAAAATAAACAAGACTGATTTCTGTCTCTCTTCCTTCGAGATCGATGCTTTCAATTCGCGAATCGCGAACTCGAATCATTCCTACCGACACGATGTTTGATCATTTTTGACAAATGTTGATAAACTTGCGAATGAAAAATAAGAAGAGTTGTTAATAGTGAACAAATTCCGGGACATAGGGGCGCGAAAAAGGCGTCTTCGTCTAATAATAGATAGAAGATCGACGTCACGACGCCTTGCAGTCGCCGGTCTCGCAAACCAAAATTCATTTCGAACAGTAAGCGAACACTGCGTGGTTCTGCGACGAACGACAAAATAATAACGACGGTTAACAACCGAAACAAACGTAATTTTCAATTATGCGATGAACGAGAAAGAATTCGAACTCGGACTTCGATTCCGATAATAGGAAATCGCGCGTCACTATTCTTGCATATTGCAACGTTTTAATATGTACTCGAGTCTTAACGTGCATCTCAAAAACGACACTGACTTTTCCGGACGTTGAATTTTTTTTCTTCAAGATTTCTTTATCATCCAACTCGAAAAAAGCTAAACAATGTTCTCCTGTTTATGTGCGTCCATGCGAATGGAGGTAGGTACCGAATGGCGTGAATTTATGTATTTTTCTTGAACAAATTTTGACATTTCTATTGCACATTTATGTAAACTTGGACACTAAATTTACGCTCGGATGTATAGTTTAGAAAATAAAGGTGACTTCCATAACAATTAGAAAGTAATAAATTATCATTGTTCACTTTGACGAACAGGCCTGCCAGCAAACAGGTTTTTAAATTTTGTTCATTTTTTATGTGCCCCTTTAATTACAAATTCTCACTTTTTCCGTTACAAACTAGATAATTTTATATTTGCTTCAAACATTATTCTTCATTTTTAATGAAGAATCCATCATTTGAGCACTCTCATTTGGATGCCTTGAAATTCAACAACTTCAAATTAAGAAAGTTGATGAAATATGTATTCCATATTGTGAAGTTAACTGATAGAATGATCAAAACTGAACTATTTTAAGTTTAAATATTCAAAAATTCAATCATTTAAAATTTCAATTTTTTGAAATAGGTAGTTTGAAGATTATAGTGTTTGACAATAAATAATTTTCAATTGGCGTTTACAACATTTTATAATTTTGTTGAGATTATAGTTAAAATTGAGAGTCACACTTTATGAGTTGTACGATTTCAAGTTAATAATATTTGAAATTCTACAATTTTGAATTATCTGCTAGATTCAATTGTAAGCTAATTTGATTGCAAGTACTCGTTTTTTTCAAATTTAGATTAAAATCAGTTGAAAAAAACCAATTCCAACTAGAAGCTTTTGATTAATTGAATATTGATCAAAATCATAAAAAATTGAATGATTGTTCACTTTGAAATTGGAAGCATTAGGAATTAACATTTTCAAATTGCATAAAAAATTGTTCGATTTTGTTATTTAACTGATCTTAGAATATTGCTGGCACGCCTGAATGAAGAGTATACTGTTCAAAAAAAAAAAATCTAAAAAAAGGCCTAATTAATCCGCATTCTCTCTGTCGCTTAAACTTTTCTTTCGCAAGCATTGTTTTTTCCTAACAAATCATTTTATTTGTTGCTTACGCACGTTCAGTTTTGTAAATCTTACCATGTAATCGAATATAATTTCCGAATAAAATCATTCAACCGAAATAAAATGTGTTTGAGTTTCATTGACGGGGAAAAATTTTCGTTTTGTGTGTGCAGCAACGATTTGAGGAAATGGAAAGCAAGATAAACGACCTAAGAGAGGAAATTGATACTATCAAGGCTGAGAAAATTCGATTGGAAAGGCAAATTCAAGTCGAGTCTGAGGTATTTAATTATTTGGTTCATGAATTTCAATTTGAAATGAAAACATTTTAAATGGAAATTCATCTGGCTGAGGGACAAAATATAAAATTCTCAAAAAAAAAATCATAATTTTGAGTGCTTGTTTTCATAATCATCATTTTCCTTTTGATTTGATATCATATGTAAAAATTAATTGTATTAGGCTTCATCTTTTGATTGCCATTCTACGGGAAACTTTTTTAACACGAATAACATCTCGGGGCTCCTACAGTTTCACGATACTTTGAACGTAAATTGCGTTGATTATAAATAGATTGACGTAAACTTACCGCACAAGAGAACGTTGACTCGAGGTGTTCCAACTTCAGACGTGCTTCCTAGAAAGACGAGCGGAAATTCACTTTTTTATTTATTATCCGGAAATAACAGAGCCTCCTTTCGCACTTTATACACGTAATAAAACTTGCTATTCCCGCAGGACGATGATTCATTTTTTAGCCCAATGATTTAGATTTTGGAACTTGTTCACATATTGTCTCAAATTTGAGGAAAGTTGTTTAAAAAATGTAATTGACTCAGTCCTTTATATATTTTCTAATTTCAAAGGTAGGTTCGAGAAAGCAAGAATTTTCTAAAATTATCCAAAACTAATTATCCAATTGAATTTGGTGACATATTTGAGAGAAAATATTTCTTCGAAAATTTTTAATAACAAATCCTATTTTCTCCAGGAACTACAAGAAAAGCTACAAACCAAGGAACAAAAAATCGAAGTTCTCGAATACGAGAAGAGCTCCATGAAAGAAGAACTTCACGACAAAATGCTGGAAATAAATCAACTAAAGGAAGTTTACGAACAAGCGAGTCTGGATTTTTGCAATTCTGATTTCAGCGACGACAAAGAAAAACTCCGCCGAGAATTATTCCTGAAAAGTGCAGAGCTGCACGAAAAGAATCAAAAGATTGACCAGCTGGAGAAAGAATTACTAGTGAAGACACAGAATTTGCAAAAACTGGTAAACACGGAGCTGTGGAGCAAGAATAAGGAAATAGCGAAGCTTCACAATCACATGACAACTTCTCAGTTGCTAGATAAGTCTCGGAATAAGTTAGACTTCTCGTCGGAAAGTGCAAGTTCTCAGCTAAGTGATTTAATCAAAGAACTTAACGATATTGGCATCAGTGTTAAATTCACTGATGAGGTCATTCAACTTAATTATGTTAATGGTAGCGAACCTATAGATGTGAAAACGATGACTGAATATATTCAAAAGCTTATGGCTCAGAAGAATGAATTAGAAAAAGAAGTCGATTATCTGAAGTGGCTGAAATTGGTTTCGAAACCTGATATTGCAGCTGAATTGGACGGGTCGGGGTCTGAGACGGAACGAGTTAAAAAATATTGTGAAGTACTCCGCATGCATCTTAAGGTAATCCTAACTATTACTAAAAATGCGAATGTGACATTGTTTGTTTAAACTACTCAACCGATTATCATGAAACTTTGTGCACATATGTTTAAGAGTATAGTTTTTATATTTAAAAAAAGCAACAGCAAAAGTATACTTCGCCGCGGCGAAGCCACCGCCACAGGGCGCAACTAGTCATTTATATTTTATTGAACATTCTTCCAGATCAGATAGTTGTTTAAAATTCTTTTTTTTTGTAAACTTGAGTTGGTACGAAAGGAAAAATCGAAGATTTCAAGCTTGACATTTTACTGCAGTTTAATGAATTAAAAGAAAAAATATAATTTTAGGACCTCAGTTATATTCCATGAAACATTTTGTGAGTGTTTCAAACTGAGTCTTTTAACATTCTTCTCTTGAAAACTAAACTCGCCACACAGAACAGAATCAAAATTTTCAAGCTTGACATTATATGATAGTTTAAGAAATTTATAAATGACTTATAATTTTTAGGCCCTCATTTATATTTTATTTGACATTTTGGAAAGTTTTTAAAGCTAGTCGTTCAAAATTTTTTTTTTGAAAACGAAAATTGATGTAAAGAAAGGAAACAAATATTGTGAGCTTCAAGGTATACAGGCTTCGAAGTTTTGCATTTTATTACTTTTTAGGGCGAGACAAATTTTTTGTTACTTTTTCCAGTACAGTAATCAGGGTGGCGGCTTGACCGAGAAAAAAACCGGGAATTTATTTGACTCAACCAGACTATTAAAAATTCTACCGGAAAAATAGGAGAAATGACTCCTTTCTTTTTATGAATCAAAAAGACATATTATCATTTGATTTAAAGAATGTAAATTTCCTCCACTCTGATTCTCAAAATATTCAAATACATCTATACTTCATTAGAGGAAGAATTTATATTTTTTTTCCATTATAAGAAAAACGTTTTGCAAATTTGTTGCTCTGTGAGATTTTTTTAGCTGACTCAAATTTGATAATCAAATTGATGATAGCTCAAACATACAGGAAGAATTATTATCCGAATTTTCTCGAAAAAATGTATTTATACGTTTTATCTGCTTTTTCTCATTTATCTGACTTGAGATAGGGGGTTTCAGAAAATAATGATAGTTTTTATTTTAGGGCAGGGAGTTTCAGTGAGGAATAATAATTTCGCTTGGAACAGCGAATTTTTTACATGGAACGGGAATCATTCAAACTAATTACAATTCGGATTCAGAAGGGAGGATTTGAAAAAAATCGTTCCTCCAATTCAAAATTCGTCACAATTTTTCCTCTTCTCAATTTTAAAAAAGGAAGTACTTCAAGCAGTCTTCAGAGTAGAAGTAGTATTCCGAAGAAAAAATGTTTCCTAATTATGATAGAAAACTTGTTTAAATTGATCATTGCAAATTCATCCTTTTTCAATTAAAAAACCAGCTACTTGTTCAAAATTTAAGTTTGTTTGTTGGGAGCTAAATTTTTATGTTAAAGTTGCATTACTTCGATTCAGAATTCACCTCTGGTTGAAATTGTAACTACTTTGTTAAAAATCTATACATATTTTTTTGTTGAAAATTCGAGTATGAAGTTAAACCTTGATTTTTGAATTTGAAAATTAAACTATTTCTTTGAGAATTCATGTACATACTTAGTGGAAATTTTCCTTTTTTTTTTGTAGAAAATTATTCTTTATGGTCGAAAATTCATCTTTTTGCTTAAAATACATCTATCCATCTGAAGATTAATGATTAGATATACCTGAAGATTAATTAATTTGGTTAAAAATCCCTTTCTTCAACCGAAGATTTAACTGTTTCATTTTTAGTGGAAATGGATCTTGCTATTCCAAAATTCGACAATAATTTGGTGAAAATTTGTCTTTAAAATTAAAAATTGAATTATTTCGTTGGAACTTCACATATTTTGTTGAGAAGTCGGTTTTTTTGTAGAAAATTATCTCTTTCTTCGGAAGTTAATATTTTTCTTCAGAAATTCTTCTTTGCGGTTAACAGTTCAAGTTATACAGTCAAACCTTACTTATTTTAGTCAAACATTATTCTAGTTGAAAACTCTTATGTTTGGTTTATAATCAATTTTTTGAGTCAAAAATGGTTAAAATTCGACTACTTCAGTTAAATATTTACAATTTCATTTCATTCTTCATCATTTTTTGTGAAAATGTAGTAATTTGTTCGACAGTTAGTTTTGTTTGTTTGTTGAAAGTTAGTTTTTCTGTAATAGTTAATTTTTTTAACTAAAAGTTTAACTTATTCATTTTAAAATTCGAGTATTGATTAAATTTTTTGTTGACAATTCATCTTTTTTAGTAAGACTTAATTTACCTGTTTAAAACTCAACTCTTTCAGATGGAGATTCTTCGTCTTAGTATGAAACTCTTGTGATTGGTTTGAAATTGTTTTTTTTTTTTTTTTAATGTTACTGTTCCATTTTTCGTTGCAAAGGATTTTTTTATGGTTCGGAATTCGACTATTTTGTTGTTACATTATATTTTTTCTTAGAAAATGATTCTTTCCATTCCGAAATTAATCTTATTGTTTGAAAATTTACCTTCTTGGTTGAAATTAATGTGCTGTAGTTAAATATTTATCTTTTTATTTGAATATTCATCTTCTTGATTGAAAAATGAACTAATAGTTGTAAATCCGCTTTGTTTTGTTATCTTGGATTGATTTTCCTAATTGTGAGTTCAACTGTTCCAATTTTCTTAAAAAAATGAAATTTTTTCGTTGAAAATTTGAGTGTTTTTTTCAGAATTGATTTATTTTGCAATGCATGATCTGTTGTTTTAAAGAATGTTACAAATACATGAATACAAATACATAAATACAAATAAATTTTTGCGTTTTGCGAGAAATATAAATCCGGAAAAATTGAAAAAATTGACCATGAAGAACCGGGAAATGGCCGGGAATTTGGAATCGTCCGCCGAATCGCCACCCTGGTAATACAAATACATTGATCGAATTAGAAAATTTTAGTTCTTTTCAAATCGAGAAAACGAATTGAAAGCACAACTCTACCTTGAAAAAAAGGAATCAATCAGTCAAAATCGAACAACAGTCATGTTTCTTAAAAGATCTCAAAGTGGAAAGGTGTATATAGTTGAATTAAGAACATTATTTGCTAATGACTGCACTTTATATAAAATGTATACTTGTACTGAAGTTAGAATATCTTCTTTCAAAAATTCAATTACTTGTTTGGAAGTAAACTTCTTTCTACACAAGTTTTTATTCAATCTTCATTTTGGTGCAAATTATGTTGAATTAGTAAAAAATATTATATTCATATAATTTTACGTAAGAATTAAGGAAACCAACATCAACCAACCAGTTTTAAGTATCTTTTACATTACTTTTTCGTTTGAAAAACTAATTTCTGACTGATTCGAAAAAGACGATTTTTC
This sequence comes from Neuroterus valhalla, assembly GCA_011762715.2. Classification (NCBI taxonomy): domain Eukaryota; kingdom Metazoa; phylum Arthropoda; class Insecta; order Hymenoptera; family Cynipidae; genus Neuroterus; species Neuroterus valhalla. The sequence continues at coordinate 20,542 of WSXT02198713.1, forward strand.
TGTTACCTACTTTTTCTAATCTTTGAGGATACTTTTTTGATATTTTGTTTAGTTCCGTAGAGCTCTACAAAGCCAAAGTATATAAGTTTGATAAATTCCTGAACAAATTTGAATTTTTAGGTTCCCACGTTTTGTAAAGTCCCTAGCGTTAGTTGTTTAACTTTCTCTTTTTTTAAACAAGCGTTGGTTTGAAGTAGAAAATTGAAGATTTTTTATTCTTTGCTTTATATAATAACATAATAAATTCTCAAATAAAATTTCTAGGACCTCGTCAAATTCATGAAAGACACCTTGAAAAACACCGATAACTCCGAGGCAATCAGCAACGAGCACAAGAAGATCGTCCTGGACGTGCTTTTGAGTTCCAAAATCCTATCCGACGATTTTGTCCTCGCATTGGAGGGAATGTCGATGAAGGAAATATTCGAAAGGAGCGCTCTACAAAAAATAAAAATGGACGGAGTCGTGAGGAAGAGTAGATCTGAGAACATCCTGGATCACATAAAAAATCAAGCTTGCACGCTCTCAGATTCAGAAGCCTTTTCAGAACCCGACAGGACTGTCTCCTTGGCCAGAATCGGATTACAAGAAACTCAACAAAAGTCTTCGAATCGATTGAGGTTCTCCAAATATACGAAAACCTGCAGCGACTCTGAAGATTCTTTGGATTACATTCCATACCATAAAACATACCAGAGTGATTTGAACGACGTGGATACCGGTCATCACATTCAAGAGTTGAAAGAAACTAATAATCTCTTATTTACGGAACTAAGTGCTTTAAGGAGCGATTTGGTTGCCAAGATATCTTTCGATAGTGTGAGCTTTCTTCTTTATTTGTTTATACTCTCTTCTCTCCTTTCTTCTATCATTTACCTTATCTTTGTCTCCACAAATATCTCCTTTATTCTTTCTATCAACCCTTCATCAACTTTCCTCTCTTTTATGAACTTCTATATCACCCTCCTTTTCACGGAGTCAAATGCTGCTCCAAAATCCAAAAGCAGTTGAACTATTTCCCCTTTTTGCTGACTCAAGTTCGTATTGACTGGGAAATTGAGCACCTAAATGTTGGCTGCGGTCTTCATCCTCTTCATAAACTATGTATGGTTGTCTGGTATCATTCCCTTTTCATCCACCTGTCTTTCAAGCCTCCTTTCTACGCGATTGCATCATTCACCTTTTCTCTGCCTTCTCCGTTATCCTCATCCCCCGCGACCATCCTTTTTCCTCCCCCTTTCACCCTATTCACCACGCCTCCTAACATGGCCTTTATATACTCCGTCCCCTCCCGTATCCTGATTTCCTCATTTATACCCTCCTTACCTCCTTCCCTGTTTATCACTTCCCACCTTTACCGCTTGCTCGACCACTTCCATGTACCTTTCTCTCTCCCTCTGTCTTTTTCCACCCAACATTCTTTCGTGATCTCTTCTCCTGTTCATTTCCTCTTTCTCTATTTTCTCTCTTCACCATTTTTTTGTACTCTCCTGTATTCTGTCTGTACTTTTCCTGCATTCACTGTTCCACCAACCTCTCCTGCCCACTCTATTTTCCCTCGGTCCATCGTCCTCCTATACCTTATCAATCAGTCTTTTAGGTGTTTCCAGCAGCGTGTCTATCCCCGCCTCCTCCTCCTCCTCGGAACTCTTTACCTTCTCGTTTTTCATATTTTCTTAACATTCTTTCAAGATTTCTTTCCCTCAGCTGCTTATTTTTACTTTCATTCCTCCTCGGCGACCGCGTTTTAGGTCATTTGATTACCCACTTCCATTCTAACCATCAGTTTCCTTATTATTTCTTCTACCAGGATGTGATCTATTACGGTTTCCCCTTTGTCTATGAACGAATTTCCCCCTCCTCCTCCCCCTTTTGATTGACATTACAAAAAACCAACCTCCTTATAATAGATTCAATAGTGTTCTATCCACCCGATCTACTTTCCTGTGCTTCAACTCTTTGCTGAACATCTCGCTTTCTCCATCTTTTTTTCACCTCCTAACTCCGCAGTTCAGAAATCCAAATCTCTCCCTATCAACAACAATTCCTCATTCCTTTCCTTCTTCCATTCCTTTATTACTCTCCATTCTTTTTTCTCCCTCTCCTCCTTTACACACTAATGATAGCTACTTTTTCCCTCCTTACCCTTACCCTTCCTCTTCTTACCATTACTCCCTAAAGATTTTCTTCTCTCCCGTCCGCTCTCTCATCTTCGATGAATTTCATTCCAACCCCTGACACTATACCTACCATCCTATAAAAATTTAACTTTTATAAGTTCTTTATTTATTCATACCCTCTCCCTTTTACGTGTTTTTAAAAATATTCCTTAGTTGAATTCTCAATTACTGCGTTTCTCGTTGTCAATTAATCTTTTTATTCAAAAATGTATCTTTTATGAGTTAAAAAATCATGTATTTTGCTAGAAATTCGTCTTGTTCGGTATAAAATTATTTCCCATTGTGAGAGTTCATCTCTTTGATGGAAAATTTGACTGCTTCATTGTAAATTCCTCTTTTCTCTGTTTGAAATTATTTTTTCCGGCTGAAAATGTAACTTTTTCATTTTATAGCTGTGTAAATTTATCTTTTATAGTTGAAAATTCATTCGTTTTGTTGGAAATTCGCTTTCTTGGTAGAAAATTTTACAATTTTATTAAAAAGTTATCCTTTTCGGTTGGAAATTCGACTGGTTTGTAGAAAATCCATCTTTTTGGATAACAGCTAAACTACTATGTTGAAAATTTAAGGATTCCGTTGGAAGCCAACTTATTTTTGTACGGCTCATTTCTGTACAAAAATTAATCTTCTTATTTGAAATTTAATTTTTTCAGTTGGTGATTAATCATTTTGGTTGCAAATTCATCTTCTCGGTTTCAATTTTATCTTGTAATTCTTAGAAATACTATGTCGGTTATGACAAAAAATATGGATATTTCACCCATCATTGATCAAATCTGATTGAAATTTTCTTTCCTGCAGACTATCGATGACAAACTAGCACCTTTGATAACGAAACTTGAAAAATCCCAGAGGTTCTGCGAAAAATTACAAAACTCCCTAGAAAAAAGGATACAAGAGTGTCATGTACTAAAGAGAGAAAGCAAACAAAATAGCATGCGGAAAGCGCACTTAGAGAAGAAGATAATCGACGTCGAAAACATGGCTATCGAAGTTCAGAAGCAAAAGGTTGAAGTTTTACAGTACAAAGAAAACGCGGAAAGGAAGTCAGCTGAAATGTTAATCGCTATTAACAGGGACAATGACACGGTAATTAAATTAGATTTTCATGAAGGGCTAGTTCAAAAACTACGTCCGCTGCAAGGGATTGGAGCTTTCTTTTTGACATGTAAAGTGTAAATGCTCGACAAAATGAAAATAAGTTTATAAAATTGAACTACATTGTTCAGCATTTATTTTATGGATTGTAGATTTCTTTTATTAGAAGATTGATCTGCTCGATTGACATTGAACCGCTTCATTAGAAGTTAAACATTGATTTTATTGGTTAAAAATTCAACTATTGTGTTGAAAATTGTTTTTTTTTTTTTTGTTGAAATCAATTTTCGTGACTGAAAATTTGAGTCTTATATTAATTTTTGGTTGAAAAATTATCGTTTTCAGTTGCAAGTTGTTCAATTTGTTTGGAAATGCATGTATTTTTTTTGTAAATTAATTTTTTTTCTTAGAAAATAGTTCTTCTTGATTGAAAATTGAACTGGGTTATTAAAAGTTGAACATCAATTGTATTGGTTGTGGATTCAACTATTTCGTTATTTGTTCTTTTCTGGTTCGAAATCAATTTCTCTACTAAAATTTTTCCACAATTGGTTGGAATTATTTGGTTGAAATTTTTTTTTTTTCAATGTTAAGAATGGATCGTTCTCAGTTTGGAATCGAATAGTTTGATTTGAAAATCCGTTTTTTGGCTTGAAAATTGAACTGTTTTGTTAGTAATTTCTTTTTATTGATTACAAATTTCACAAGCTGGTTGAAAATAATCTCTATAGTTGAAAATCCATATTTTTGGGTTGATAATTCAACTGTTTTCTAGAGAATTTGTTTTGTTTGTTCAAAAATCAACAATTTATTCAAAAATTAGTTTTTCTTTCTCAACCGAAAAGTCTTTCTTAACTGAAAAAGGTTTTTTAGTTTGAAAGTCAACTCTCATGCATAAAATTGGTCTTTTCACATTAAATATCCATTTCTTTTGGAATCTTTTGTATAAAAATTAATCTGCTCTGGTTGGAAATTGAACTGCTTTCTAGAGCATCCGCCTATTTGTTTGAAACTTTAACAATGTTGTTGAAACTCTTTTTTCTTCTCTTCCCTGAAAACTCTTTCTTGATATGAAGTTCAACTTTTTTGTATTAAATTGGCCTTTTCTAATTGAATATTCTTTTCTTTTGGTAGAAATATTATATTTTCATGTTGAAAACGCATCTTTTGAGTTGAAAATTAATTCTTCTGGTTGAGTAATCAACTTCTGCTTGCATATGCTTTGTTTTTTGATTTAATATTAATTTTTTTTTTCTTCGAGAATTCGTCTATATAGGTTTAAAATTCAACTATTCGGTTGTAAACGCAACTGTTTGATTGACATTTTTTTTCAATCAATTTTCTTCGTCTTTGTCTAAAAAATTAAATTTTTTCGGTAAAAATGAACTATTTTGTGAGAAGATATTTCCTTTGCTGATCAAAACATCAAATGCTGAGTTGAAAATTCATATTCTTGGATTGAAAGTTCCTCCAATTCGGATGAAAACTTGAATGTCTTTTAAAAAATTCATTTTATCGGTTTGAAAATTCAATTTTTTCTGTTGAAGTTTGATCTCTTACGTTTAAAAGAGTTAAATTTTTTCTTTGGTAATGCGACTGAATTGAATGATTTATTTCAAATCTAACTGTTTCCGGGAACTTTCGACTTCAGGTCTTGAAAACTCGTCGAAAATTCATGTCTTATGGTTGAAAATTCAACTATTTTGTTGAAATATAATATATTTCAATGTGAAGTCTTGACAGTTTTCTTCTGAATTCACTATACTACCTCATTTTTTCCGAAGAACTTGTTCCCATGTTATTACCCCATTTCCGTGAAAAATTACCAAAGTAGCGTGACGTAGTTCCCAAACGGCTCCAAACTTGAAGCTGCCTAAATTTCTTCATTTTTAAATCTCCCTTTCTCAAACTACTTCTGTTTTTTTTCAGTTAAGGGAGAAGATAAAAAAGCTGGAGGAGGACAACGAATCGGCCAAATTGACCATCTCTGATCTAACAAAAGAGCTAGATCACCTCACTCTCCTTCATAGTCAAATTCTCGTAGAAAATACGAAACTAACAAATGAAAAGTTAAGGTTGGAACAGGAAGTGAGGAAGTCCGACGGCAGATACGAAATGGCTGTCAGAACTCTTCATGATAAATTCAATAAAGAGGTCACCGATCTGAATCAGATCAACGACTCGCATAGAGCGAGAATGCAGGAACTTGAGGCAGTGAATAAGGAACTTAGGAGGCATGTTGTTGTTTGCGAAACTAGTGATTCCGCTCCGAGTTCGAGTGGCGTATCCTCTGTGCCTACTGAAGCTGCCTTGAAACAAACGTGCGACGATATTATTCAGGAATATCATTCTTACAATGTAAGTTCTTCGATTTTTATCATCCAGGGTGGCTACAGAACCTGGATAAGTCCTTAAATTTGAAAAAATAACCCGGAAAACCCGGAAACCCTGAAAAAGAGCCTGAAAATTTTCATCGTCATTGCTTTTTCAATGTTTTGATAAATATATCAGTAGTTTTCTGCTTATTTTACAATTTAAAATTGATAGAAATTTATTCATTACGTTTTAACGGTTTGAGTGAGCACAGAATGAGGCACTGAATTCCATTCAGAAGCACGCGTTAGATATCCGAAAAATTGTGCGTAAACAAGTTCAGTTCGCATAATTTCTATTTCGTTTGCTTTTGCAGTAGGTTGTGAGTGACTGGTGCAGTTTCACACTTTAGCGATATACAAAAATTGGAAAAAATATAGTTTCCCAGAACGCTCGATTATGTAACAGTACAAAAGAGGTTGATATATTTAAATTCTGTAAATCACAGAATCACACATGAAAATTCCAAAAGAGCGCAAGATAACTCTACGGATTTGAAGATGATTTCCGGAATCGCAGATAATTTCGCATAATTCTGGAGAATTCTACAAAAACTTGAGAAAACTCAGCAAAATTTGAGGGGCCTCTACACCATTCAAGAGTCCGCTACAGAAAAAAGAGGATTTTACAGGTTTCAATAGGATTTCTTCAGATTTAAAAAGAATTCTGGAGATTCCAAGAAAATTCTCAAGAATTATAGGGATTTCCTCCGTAATCTAACAATATTTACGAGTCTTCTACAAGGCTTTTGAGAAATTCAGGAAAATTTACAAGAATTTTACATATTTCTAGACGATTATAAAAGACCACATGGAAATACTACAAATTGTCAGAAAACTTTCTGAAACCGAAGGAACTTCTACAGAATTTAAAAGTATTTACGAGTTTTCTTCTGGATTCCAGAGAATTCCATACATTCTTAGAGAGTTTTAGAGAATTCACGTGTATCTCACAAATGTCTAGAGAATTCTACAGGAATTTCAGGAACTTCGCAGACTCTTTGAGACTTCCAAAAGATTCTATCAGAATTCCACATATTCCACAGATACTACAAAATATAACAGTATTTACGAACCTCTAACAGAGTTCGAGGGGATTCCACAGATTTATGAGAATTTCACAAAAATTGAGAATAATTCTACATATTTTTGGATAACTTTCAAAATTTGAGAAAATTCTAGTGGATTCCATAGTCCTGACGAGCCTTCCCACAGGATTTGAGAGAATTTAACAGATTTCTTGAGGATTCTAGTAAATCTACGAGTATCTTACATATGTCTAAAGATTTCTAAGAGAATTCCCGAGAACTTCACAGATTTCTAGAGATTTCAACATGAGTTTAAGGGAAATTCAAAGACTTTCTGAGAATTCTTTGAATTAAGAAGGACTCCTGAAGAATTCGAGAGTTTTCATTAGCCTAATAAAGAAATCGAGAGAATTCTATAGATTTCAAGCAAATTTTCTAGGATCGAAGAGATCTTCTCCATGATTTTACAGAATTTACAAGTCTTTAATAACATTCAAGAGAATTGATCAAATTCCTGTAGAATTCCATGAGTAAATCTAAAGAATTCTGCGAAAATTTTAGTGTTCTTGTCGAGAAGTGATCAAAATTGAGGAGAATTCAACAGATCTCCAGAGAATTCTACCAGAATTGAAGGAATTTCAACAGAACTTTGGTAAATTCTCTAAAACTGAAGGTTTGTTACAGGATTCTACAGTTTACGAGCTTTCTACAGACATCAAAAGATCTCTAGAGAATTATAAGAGGATTAAATTAAATTTAACAGATTCCTAGAATTTTTGAGAAAAATTTAGAAGAATCCAACAGATTCCTAGAGTCTTCCACAAGAGTTCAAGAGAATGCCACGGATTTTTGGAGACATCTTCGAAATTGAAGGAACCTCTACATAATCCAAAAGTATTTACAAGTCTTTTACATAATTCAAGAGAATTGCATAGATTTTCGAAGAATTCTACAAGAATTCACGAAAATTCTTCAGTTTCTCAGATACTTCCAAAAGATTGCCTCGCAATTCCACAGATTCTACAATATTCAACAGTATTCACCTTTTTACAGAGGTCAATAGAATTTTACAGATTTCTAGGGACTTCCACAAGAGTTCACGGGCATTCCACAAATTTTCGGAAAATTCTCTGCAAATGAGAGGACTTCTGCTGAATTCAATATTATTTATGAGTCCTCTACAGAATTTAAGAAAATTTCATAGTGTTCCATAGAATTCTGGGCCATTTACGAGCATTTGAATTATCTATCGAGAATCCTACAAGAATTGATGAGAATTTTATAGATTTCTAGAGAGTTCCACGAGAGTTCACGGGGATCCTACCAAATTCAACAGTATTCACGAGCCTCTTACAGAATTCGAAAGAACTCCACAGATTTGTAGAGAATTTCTTAAGAATTCAAAATAATTCTACAGATTTTCGAAGAACTTCCAGAATTCGAGAGACTTCCACGGAATTCGGCAGCATTTGCGAGCCTCTCACGGAATTGTAGAGAATGTCACAGCTTTCCAGACAATTCTACAAGAATCCAAGACAGTTCTACAGAATTTAAATATCTCAACCCCTTTTGTACTGTTACATAATTGAGCGTTCTGGGAAAAAATATTCTTTCCAATTTTTGTATATCGCTTAAGTGCGAAACTGCACCAGTCACTCACAACCTACTGCAGAAGCAAACGAATTAGAAATTATTAATAAATTGATTTAATAATTTATTTATTAATTTATAATTATAATGAATAATTATTTTATTTATTATTATTATCATTATCATATTTTTTTTCTTTCTTTGTTTCGTACCGCTAAGCCATAGTCCCTTATTGTAAACTTGAAACTATTAGAATGAATAATTGAAATTAGGAGTTTTGAGTTTGAAACGTTAACAATTCGATTATAAATTTAATATAAATATGAATATAATAAAAACTAAGTTACGATGGAAAGCGCTCGAAATTGTACAATTCCGAATAGAACGTTGTTAAAGTTGGCACTATATTTAATTTTGAGACTTTATAATTCTAATTAACCGGGTTTGAAAAATCCTTTCCATTTTATAACTTACAATGGAAAAGTAAAACGATAGGGACTACTTTCAGGGAATTATCTTCCGGGCATGAAGCTTTGAAGGGAAAATTTAATGGAATTTTCAAATCCATTTTTGCTAGCCATCCTGTTATTGTAACTTACGAAATTTCTGGACTCCTTTGAAAGTCCCTTTTTTCCATTTTAAGTCCCTATTTTCTCTAAAACATTTGTTAGGATTATTGAAAAGCCTGTGAAAAGTGATTGTATTTGATCCCTTGAGCCGGATTAGACTAAAATTCCTAATTTCTCCAAAAATTAAACAATTGTTCCAGGGTTCTCAGTATTGGTTACCACTAAGTTATCCGACATCGAATGGTCGAAGCAAATCGAGTTGCTCCCCCGACCTTGGAATCGAAAGCGATGCGGCTATGACAACCACTAGGCCATTGAAAGATACTCTTAAAATTACGGAGTGCATGAATAATCTGCTCAGCGAGGACGAAAACTGCCTCAGCAACCAGAGACTGCGAGACTTAAGGAACGAGAGCCCGCTAGCAATAGAAGGTAGTATTCTGGAGCAGAAAATTGTAGATACAGGGTGTCTACCTGACCAGGAAACTCGTTTACTAGGAAATGACCGGGAATTCAAATTTGTTTTTAAAAGTATTCTGCGTTATTCTTAATTTGGAAAGGAAGTTTTTCAATCGAATTGTTTTATCCCTGACTTTGAACAGGGAATTTTTAATTATTATTATCATTACTTTGATTATCAAACCCTTGAGCCAAATCTCTTTTGAGGTAAACGTTATTACCTTTTTTTGTTGTAAACTGAGGAGGGCAACAGTCTCCTGCAGTCTGGTCTCTAAGATGGGAAAATAACACTCACTGTTTACCAGTTTTATTTCCGAAAGTTTCTAAATATCTTCATATATTGCCATACATTTTCAAAACTATCAGAACTTCCCGTATATTTTCGGAAATTTCATGAATTTTCATGAATTTTCATGACACTCGAAGCAACATAATATTTGATTGAACCTTTTTAGAGTACTTTATACGAAATATTCTCCTATGAAATAGATATTTCACAATGACCGCAATATTAAATATAATAAAGAACACATTTATTGCATTTTCAAAATGCTCTGCACGAGTGAATCAAGTCTTTTTAGGCGCCGTTGAATTATAATTATGATTTGGAACAGTGAAATTTCCAACAAAAAAATTACAATTTCGACTTTTAACGCGGGATTTTTCAAAGGAATTATGATTCCAATTTGGAACAAGGAATTTCCGAAAAAAAAAAACTATAATTACTAGGATCATAGGCCGTTCCACCTGATTTCCCCCTTCTGTTCCTTTTCCCCTATTCACTTTGGAATTGGAATAATCCCTTAAACACCTAAAAAAAAAATCGTACCTAAGATCATTCTGATCCATTTCTCAAGAATCATGAACAGAAATTGAATACATTATAAAACAAAAAGTTTCGGAAGAGATTGTTTTGAAGATATCAGTTTCTCACTTTCAAGTAAATAGGTTTTATTTTCAACAAAATAGATTAATTTTTAACGGAATAAATAATTTTCTATCAAAAAAGAAGAACTTCCAACCATAAATCTGAATTTCACACGGGAAAAATTGAATTTTCCATTACAAAAATACGATTTCTCAATGAAGAAAATAATAGTTGTTATTCCAATAATTTTTATTTCTTTAAAATAAATCATGTTTTTATTTCTGCCTAGTTGATGTTGAATCTACAACAAAATAATAACATTTTTAACCAAATATTTCGAATTAAAAAGACCAAATAGTTGAATCTTAGACCTAAAAAAATGAGTTCTCAAAATCAATGACTTTTTAACAAAATTGGGACTTTTATTGAAACTGTTGAATTTTCATTAAAATGATTATATATCCAACCAAATAATGCAATTTTCCATTATGCAGCTAAATTTTGAATCTTAAAAGATCATTTTTCAACAAAGTGGTCTAATTTTTTGATGAAAGGTTGAGTTTTCAAGAAAATTCTTTAATTTTTGAAAAAACAGTTCGAATCGCATCCGAAAAAAAAATTATAACTGAGATAATAAGTATACAAAAAAAAGATGAATTTCGAACAAAATAATTCAACTGCTAACCAAAAAGTTACATTTTCAATTAAAAAAAAAAATTCTAATTCAAGAGAGAACAAAAAGAGATGAAATTTCTACCAAAAACAAAAGGTTTTTTTTTTGTTTCAGAAATAAATTTTCAACAAAATATTCAAATCTTCAACTAGAAAGATGTAATCTTCAAACCTCAAAGCCAAATTTTTAACCAAGCAAGTTTTTTGAGTCAATAAAAAATAAAAAATTGTATTAACATTTGAAATTTTCTACCCAAAGAGACAAATTCTCTACCAAACAGTCGGATTTTAAACAAAGAAGATCATTTTAAAACCAATAGTTAAATTCTCTACCAATATAGTTTAACTTTCAACCGAAGAATTGCATTCTCATCCAAAAAAATTTTCCCAAACTAGAAAGATACAGAAATTCAACCAAATTGTCGAATTATTTGCTAAAAATATCGATTTTCAATGAAAAAATCAACTTTGAACCGGATACTACAATTTTTGATCAAATCTTATGAATTCTCAATCATAAATATAATATTAGTCTTTTCATCCAGAAACCGTTGTATTTTAATAATAATTTTGAGAAACAATTCTTTGCAACTTTTTCATCACACGGTAATCTTTTTACAGCTATGATTTTAAAATATTTCGATTATGTGAGAGCTTCCAACTGATAAAAATACATTGAATAAAAATTTTAAAGTTCCAGGTAACAAAAACAGAAAAACTAGTTTTTTCAAATAGTAATTTTTGTTAAGTAGGAATAACTGAAGTTCGCTTAACAGAATATATTTCAAACCTACCTGAAAGAAATGTTTGAAATACAAAAATGCTCTTATGCTAACGAAAAGGCGTTGCTATAAGGGTGCACTTTTGTGCAATATTCAAGAGATATCCTTATTAAAGACGAAGTTTATAATAATGAATGAAACAGCCTTTTATTCTCTTTTTTCTGGAATAAAATTTCCTTTTTACATTAAATTAAACCACTGAACCGCTGGGATCTCTCTGATTACGACATTGAGAACAGGAAATTGCCAAAAAGAATCAAATTTCTGAGATGCGCTATGAAAATTTCTAAAAAAAAAAGTGTAAATACTAGGCTGGAAAAATAAAAAATGTACCAGAAGCAAACCGTTAGTTCAGAATCATCCGTCTGGTAGACACTCTGTAGGAGTACTTTAAGGAATTTTTGAGTGACTAAGAGATTTTGTTTTTCAAAGTCTAGTCGATGAATTCAAGAATTTTTTTACTGATTAATAATTTTCTTTTGTTCGTTTTTTATAGGTGGGCATAACTATAGTATGTATTACAAACAGTTGAGTTCGATATAAAGCTTTTGGCACGCACTCACTAGTTTTCATGTCTTGTCACTGTACGCAATCGATGTTAATTTACAGTATAAACTTTGAGAAAGAAACAAATATGAAATTTAAAAATGTTAATTGAAGGATGTTAGCCGATATTTCGTGATAAGTTTTGTTCATAGTAGCAGTAATTTTTGAAAGCCAAGAGTTCATTATAGCATTTTGAATCTTTGGAAATTCTTTAAATATTTAGAAAAATTAAGAGTACTTTGACAGGCATTTTACTTCATAAAATCTCATGAACGAAAACTAAGAAAAATAATAATTCATCGTTCCTAACGCAGTCACGCATGTGGATTTCTATTAGATAAAAACTTACTATTCAACATCTATTTATTAACAAATAATTCAAAACAGGGTGGCCACTGGACTGAAAAACCGGAATGAAATACGAAATGATAGTGAATTGGTCATATAAAATAATTTAAGATTAAACGAGTTTGTTTTGCAAATATTTAAAATTGATGTACGATCTAGCAAATTTCGCTTGAATAAGTAAACAAACTTCTGTTTCAAACTACTGAATTTTGAATATTATTTGTTAAATTTTTCTATTTTGAAGGCTGAGAATTAGACCGTTTTGTTTTTTTAAATTTTATTGTTAATTTGGAATGTTTATAATTAAAAAATGTACAATCTTGAATGTTTGCTTAAAGTTTGAAGTTCTCGGCATTGTACACTTTGGATATTTTTTTCTGAGTCTTAAATGGCCACTCTTAAAAACTTCTACTTCACTTACCATCGTCATATTATCTACAACTACATATAGAAAGAAAACCTCGTTTGGAACGATTAATATTCTCTCACATGTTAACTAGCTTTGCTAAATAACCATTGTTCAAAATTTAATACCAATTGGAAATAGTTTCTCAGATGGTTTTCTTGCAATCAGAACACCACTATTAATAAATTTAGAACCTTTCTATTATTTTTACTTATTCTCAATAATAAACATGTGAGTTTTAAAAATTAAAACTGCTCTCCACTTGGCAAATAAACGGAATTTTATATCAGCAATAAACCCTAGTTTCTCTTTCTTCAGGTCTGGACGAAGTGGAAACGCTGAGGCAGGAAAACGAGGTGTTGAAAAAAAGATTAATGAAGACTCGAAAAGCTTTGGAGGAAACATTTGAACACCTCTCAGCCTCGAACAAGAGTAAGAAGAACGTCGAAAAAGCCATCACGCAACAATTAAAAATGACAAAAAATATTCTAAAGAAAACTAGAACCCTTGAAGAACCTTTCGACAACTAAAGTTGACAAGATTTTTCTCTTGAAGGAGGTGAAGCTCAAAATTGCCTTAGAGGACCTCTTTTGTTTTTGTATTTCACTGTACTGTTTTCGATTCCAGTTTTAACCTTCCCTCCTTTTATTTCTTTTATGTATCGAAATGATTGTTACTATATATTAATTTATACAATATTTGTTATTGTAACCGACTCTAAACTTGATAAGAAAGTATTTTCATACGAAACGACGAAAAAGTGTTTTAACGTAAAGATTATTTTAGCCCTTGATCTCCTCTGTATTCTACGAAATTTGTACATATCTAAGTGTACAGAGTAAAATGTGAGCGTATATTATTAACGGTTTTTTTTCTTTTCTTTTTTTTACGAACTTGACTACGATGATGGACATTTTATTTTAATATTTTAAGAAAGGCGGTCGGAATCGACTTTTATGTTACGCAACGACAAATTTATATACCTGCGTGTATATATTCACGATATAAAGCATCTGTACATAGTCCATAAATAAAGAGCCATTGAATGCCATTACAAAACTTGAGTCTTCATTTATTTCGGAATTCCATTTTTCTTCATTTTTTTCCTTTAATTTTGTATTTTAGCCGAACCGTGTAAATAAATATTTAAACCAAGAAATCACAATCATAACAAGAATTCAGGAAATCAGACAATTAGTCGCCTTGTGAGAGATTTTTACAACCCACCCCCCCCCCCCCCCCCCCCCCCCCCCCCCCAACCAACACCAAAAAAAAGAAAACAAAAAGAACAAAATCA
>WSXT02198714.1:0-18959 GCA_011762715.2 Neuroterus valhalla
CAGCCGTTAATCCTGTATTTTATACTTTCAAGCAAGTTATACTCTTATTCAGATGTTGCTCTTCACATTTTAAGCTTTTCAGGTTGATTTTCGGCAGACATTGTACAAAATTTCATGAAACAAGATGAAACAATAATTGAACAATGGTTGTTAAGAAAAAAATTTTCATTCATACAGTAGATATTTCCAAATATATGATATAAAAATGGTGCAAACTCCAAACTTTGACGTATATTACATTCAATGAACACAGTCATTGCTACCACCTATCAAAGAAAAATAGAGTACGGATCATTTTCTTTGGTTATTCTTACTTATAGTGCTCGCAAACTAAAATTAGAAAAATCACTTCCATGTACCAAATCCAACCTGTCATCAATTCATCCACCTGTCATAAGAAACACGTAAAATATATTGCCGATGAAAAGGTTGGCGGATCAAATGAACTAATGGAAGAATATAAGAACCAATTCAATTCCTCAAAAAAAATTATTGTTAACGTATCAAATTTTCTTTGCCGTGTCGAAAGCACATTTCTCAAATTTCTATTTGAGAAACCGCAAATAAGTGATAAAAAGGTTGATGATGAAACTCATTTTTGATATTTATACCCACGAAAAAAAAACGACGGAACATTCGCTTGAAAAACCTGGGTCATTATCTCATTATTTAGTTCGTACTTTCATCCACCTTGCACTGGTTTCCCCTAGAGATACTAAAGGGAGAGTTGAGACAAACTTACTCCGATTTTGATTTGTTTCACATAATCGGAATTGGAAGTTCTAGAATGCGCACAATGTTTAAATGATATTTTTCAACTTCATTATAGACTTGTCAGAATATCGAGAGAGAATCAAGAGAAAACTGATCATATGAAAATATGAGAAGGCTTTGTGCATATTATACATATTCAATCTCAGTATTGTAAAAAATCACAAAGTTTCATATCAATAAACCTTCACAAAATATATCAACAAATAAGCGAAGGTTACTGTCACTCTCCCTTGAGGATCTACTGAACTTGACCTGAAAGAGCGAGAGCTGGATTTGCCTGATTCAAAGTTGTGAGTTCTTGCACAACCCTATTTGGACGAAGTGGCCAATCATCAGAGGGCTATTATCCGTTATACTAGTTAACCTCTATTAAGCTATAAATAGGGAGAATATCAAGAGCAAAAGTTCCAGAGAATTGCCCTGTTTATGCAGTACACGGAGAGACCCAAACACCATTGATTCTTGCGTTTGACACGACTCAGTCGTGTTTGGCGTGAAAAAAACGTTCATACACCACAGCACGCTGCGTACGCACCATTTATTGGTGCCCACGCATGATTCATTAGTGTTCACGCAGTGACCAGCGATGCCTTACGCAATAAAGACAAAAACTTGACTGAGCCGATCGTGCGCGTCATTGGCCATTGTCTACGCATGAAAAGTTAGTGCGTGCGTATAGCACGCATCTGTGTGCAAAACGATCAAGAATCGCGATGTCCCGCATAAGACTCCCATGTCAAAAATATCGACACAAGCACACAAGAAAATTAAAGGCAACTCGAACTTACCT
The DNA here is from genome assembly GCA_011762715.2 of Neuroterus valhalla. Lineage (NCBI taxonomy): Eukaryota > Metazoa > Arthropoda > Insecta > Hymenoptera > Cynipidae > Neuroterus > Neuroterus valhalla. The sequence goes on from WSXT02198714.1 coordinate 1,565, forward strand.
CAAATTTGTAGCTTCTTCGAAAGAGAACGTTATCCGAAACTTTCGAAAATCTGCAAATGCATTCACCATCTGAACTGCACGCGAAATAATCATTTGATGTACCTGAGTGACATTCGGACTTTTTATCTGATGCTTCAATATAATCAAGCAACCGTTTTTTTTTCACGATGCATTATTGTTTTGAACAGCGATGAGTGCCGCGTGCAGCTACTAACTATTGATGCGTAGACTATGGCCAGTGACGCGCACGAACGACTCAGTCATGTTTTTATTATTGTTGCGTAAGGCATCACTGGCCGCTGCGTGAACATTGATGAACCGTGCTTACGCAGCGTTCAGGGGTGTTTCGCGATTTTCCTTCAGCAAAAATCAACCATTTGTGATTGGGTTTCTCTGTGTATATTAGTGATGTTGTTCAAGGCGAGAAATGTCGAGGTTGAGGTCGTGAAAAGCAAGGCAGAATAAGTTGAGGCCTCAAGTTTCAAGACAATTCACTTGAATTTCCAGCATCTTCCCTTCGCCGAACCGACCACCTGGAAAGGGCGAATAAATTCAAGCTCTCTTATAAGATGGATAGAGTGGGAATTTTTCACTTTTATGAAAATTGCATACGCTGAAAATCGCTAAAACTCTTTGGATATCCAAACTTATGTTTTCATATCGCTAATTGTGAAACAATTAAAAAAATCCTTTCATTATTTTGGCTACCTAACAGACAAAAGACACCTGCTAGGAAGGGTCAGGTTTGTTGGGTTCATAAAGATTTCCATTGAATGGTAGCCGTTTGCACATCTGCAGTGGAAACCCAAGTCTTGCGCAATACGAGGCCTTGATTGTTGAGGCGTTGACATTTTTTAGCCATATCGGAGACAAGAAATTCTAGGCAGCCGGTATGTCTAGTCTTGTCTTGATCTTGAGGCTTCACGTTTCTTGCTTGGCGGCAACACTATAAGTTTTAATTATTATTAATCAGCCAATTCAATTATTATGTATGTAGGTATTTATTCATTTTCAGATTTGTCCCAGTACAGACCACTGTATGCTCCTAAAGACTTTCTGGAAGTATTATTTTCTGTGAGGGATCCATCGTTCAAAAAACAACAGTAAGTTCAGTATATGATAGTAATAATGTAATTCTCAGGAACCTATATAGGATTTGTACATCCTTGACTCATTTTTGTATTTAATTATGACACTGTCTAGTATTACGGAATTTTTCTTGGGACTAACTGGTCATTTATAGTATTTGGTTAGCTGATCATGGGTTGGTCCTACTTCAAAAAATTCCATCCATCTTTATTCCCTTTCCATTCGCAAATGGGAATCAAAGATGAAAATTCCCGCTACCTCTCCTTCCTCCCACTCACCACTTACTCGGATCATCTTTAATAAATGAGTGGGTAACGATTGAATTTGCAGTTTTTTCCTAGTTCAGATTGAGAAGGTAGCATAATTAAAGTTAATGCCGTAGGTTGCATCATTACAGATTTACAATATTTACTTCCTGGAAGTACATCATGTTCATATTTGGTACACTCTAATCATGGTCGTTGGCTTTGAGCAAGTGATTGGTGTACGGATGAATTAAAATATCGTCCAAACCTGCCAATAGCCGAATCAGTGAAACTTAAATCCCCCTTATACTATCTTTGCTTATACTCAGGGGGTTACTTACCACTGACGCGGCGCGGTACTGCCCGCGTCCCAGTATCACCGGACAGGTTTCGGTACTGGCATTGTTCTGGTAAAACCCCTAATGATAACAACTTCCTGTACTGTCTTGCAGTATTCGGACAATACTGGGTTAGTACGTATCGTTAGTAATGGCCAAGTTATAGCTGAACCCCTTATAATAAATCTACTCAGTACCGGCGTACAGTACTGGGCCAGAATCACAAGTCAGTACTGGCGGGGTACTTGTTTAGCCCTTAATGATATCTAAGTTCTATGCTGATGGTTGGCACAATACTAGCCCTGGTGGAAGGTTCGGACTTATTCGAAATAAAAATGATTCCGTCTGAGTATTAATAATAATAATAAACAAATTATTCCGAGCAGTTCCATACGTTTCATTCCGTGCGAATCCAAAATCAGTTTCCGATTCATTCCGAATCCAGTCCGCTTGAGTCCAAGGAAAGTTTCATGAATTCAATCGAAACCAATGCGTTTCATCCCGAAATTTTTTCTAAATAAGTCAGACTGACTCCGCAGGGGCTCATTCATATCATAATTACATTCCGAATCAATCCGCGTGAACCCGAACTTTGAAGGAAGTTCGTTCCGAATGAGCCCGATTCACTCAGATTTTTCTGTTTCTGTAATTATATACCAGACATATCGATCATGAACAGTGGTTTGGTCTGGAAAAGCGATTGGTTGATTTTTCTCCCGATCGAATCGGAATCATTCGACCTTACAGGCGAATCCAAACGGGATGAAAAGTTCTTTCAAATTTGTCAGGAAATAATCGAAATGGCTGCGCAATGGTTTCGGACTCATTCGCAAGAAACTTAAAACATCCATTCGGACTAAAAAATAATCAATCGTAATCGGGCGGAATCATTCGAACTAGATTTAACTTTTCCCCCAAATATCGGAATCATTTGGAAACAGATTTCACATTCGTTCGGAAATCGAACGGAATAATTCGGAATTGTTTGGATACGATTCAGTTCCGAAACTTCCGCCGTAGAGTAGGCGGTACTGATTTTGATACTCAGTTGAAACTGACGCGGTACTTCACTGGTCGAAAAATCTGGCTATTCACCTTCTTCTCCTGCGTAACAGAATTTCTCTTTCCGACTGTGCGCTAACGATATTAGGTGCGTATTTATCTATCTTAGCAGAGGGTGTCGCATTTGAGAGATGGTTAAAGCCTGTGTTGCAAGACGTTTGGAATACAACCCCTCGCGAAAAGAAATACCGATTTGAGGCGACGGTATCAAACCAGCCTCAAACAGTCATATTCTGCTCCCGAGTAAAAAACCTTTCTCTCGACCAAGGCAGTAAAATTCCCCGATCATACCATCATAAATCGAGTTATCAGGGCCCTATCTATAATGTCTAGATTCATGACATTTTAGTAAAAAAAAAATGTTCAAGAATCTAGAACTGATGAACCAGAATAAGTGCTTCCAAATTTTGATGTAGCTAGTCTGTTGATACAGACAGTAATCAGTGACGATTTCAAGAGCCTAAGAGTATTTATTTTTCAGAATAGGATTAAGAATCGTAGTTCTGAATCATCTTGAAAAGTATTCGAGAGTGTTTAGAAAAATATTTTCTAAATATGGGATTGCAAGTGATTGATTGTACTTTACCTAACATCTTATTTCATAGATTGAAATAAATGCCTAATTAAGGTTTCGTGGGAATCAAATAATTGTTTGATCCACAGTAGACTGGTTCATCTCCAATATATTTGAATAGATGCCTCCTCACTGAGTAACAAAGGTATTCGCTGCGGACCTGACCTTGAACTGATACCGGATATGACTGATAGGGCTCAGAGTAGCAGAAACTGGAATTCCTTTGCATGCAGGGCTCTGCGAGGGTGGAGAGCCCTTTTCTAAGGTACTCGTGCGAACAACTATAGAAACCCAAAACACTAATCCAGTTATAGACGCAATGTAGAGACAATGGTTCTGCAAGGATTGTCGATCGTTCAGGAGTTCGTGGGGCGCGCCTGCACTCCTTGTGGTGCCAGCAACACCCAGAGTTTCCGCATATTTCACATCAAGTGTTATGAAACCATGTTGTCAACCTTTCGCGAATAAGAGGTGTACGCGGAACGCTGTCTCAATCGCTGCAATAACAAGCCGTAGACGGAGATTAGGAAGAGAGATTAAGACCAACTGTTGAAACAAGGCAATCTGCAAGAGACGATGGCGATTTCAGAACAAGGAGAAACATTCTCATCGAGGTTCCCCCTAAGCCTCATGATATGGCTGAAAAAGATGTAACTCTTCGTGAGGATCTCTTGGAGGTGTTCTCCTACCTCTAGACCATCACTTGTTCAGTCTATGATACGGCAAGAGCTTTGGCTGATTTGAATCGAAGATTTAAGCCAACGATAAATAAAAAGACTAAGAGGCGTTGGCATCAACTGAACAAAAACATTGGGCTAGGCTGGACAGATCACGTCTCGTATGCAGTGTGTGATTGACTACGTGAAATCTGGTAAGCCTACCATGGCAAGGGTCCGGAAGCATGCTCACGAAATAAGAATTCATCATCACGCAATGAGAATTTATCGTCACATATTGAAAATCTCAAAGCTACTGACCATCAATTAGCATACTGTTGACAAAATACGGGTGTTACTCGTCGCAAGGAGGAGAATACTAAAAAGGGAAGAATGGGCCTCGTACTGTACGTCTGCCGAAGGAAGCCTACTTGTCCAACCGAAAGAACGACATGCCAATAACTTATCTGAACACGCCTATATGGAGAAAGATTTATGAACAACACGGATCAAAAAGAGGTGCAGCTGGCTGTCTTGAAAACCTGCTGATCAACAAGAGTGTCTGCAAAGAGGCTGCAACCTACCAACGCAATCTGTCGGAAACCAGGATTGATTACTTATCATCTGTCTAATGAGAAGTTCGAAAGTCTATCCATATATAGTGGGATGCATAGGAATATTGATGCCCCTTTGAAAACCCGATTTACTATTTCTTCTGGAAAAGATCGTGCAAAAACTGACAGCGTCACTTACCAGAGAGGCTTCTTTCAGATTTACTCAATGAGCCCTACCCTCTTCTGCATCACACTATTACCACTGCCTCTCGCACTACGCGATGCTGTAGGGTACTTCTGCAGCGGAGCTAGTGATCGTGAGCATAAGGTCACTCATATATTTTATATTTATGACTTGAATATCTATGCTCCTGCAGAAGAGCATCTCGAGAATGCTCTGAGAATCGTCGGAAAGTACACAAGAAGAAGCGGTAAGAACTATGGATTGGACGAGTGCGCCAAGATTCATCTGAAGCATAAACGAATTGCAGGTGTTCAATCTGAGCTTGTGGACAGGAGTGCTATTGGACACCTTGGCACCAGCGGGCCTGCGAATGCCTAGGCATGCCTGAGAGCCGCATTCAGGACAAAAAATCAGTAAAAAAGGCTCTCTGAGGTATTAAAAAGATCTTCTTTGAAAGATTTGATCGTCAAATCGGTCGGCGTTAGACAAGATATGTGCTACTACCGTGCTTGTTGTCCTGGCTCTACTCTATTCATGCATATCACGCACGGAATCTTTTGCAAAATTGTAAAAGATAAAGGATTGTCACGCCATTCAACGTTTGCTTTCCTGAGATTATCTGCACTCAATTTGGGCACCGAGAGTTTTATTCTTGATAAGAGCGGAGCGTGTCATAAATATCCTGAGCACCTATGGCAGATACTATCACAGCTTTCTCATCCAAGCGGAAACGTCTTATATGTACAGAAACAATGCGGCCCTAAGAGTGTTTTACTACCATTTTTGCACTCTTATAGTGTTGGCTGTGAACGGAGAGTGCCGAATTTACTTGAACTACATGTTCTCAACAATAGTACCTATTTAACACCCAAATTCTGACACCTTGCTGCTCGACAACGGGAACGAACTATGTTTGTGATCGAATTTTTGGCCCTGCCGACGACAGCATCACATTCAAGGAAATTGAAAAATGGAGACATATCAAAACCTCGAAGAGAAGCTTCAGCGACTTTTCTGAGGACATTCGGTTAAAATCATTGTCCTCGTTATCAGTGCAGGGATGGCATAGGGGCAGGGAGCAGTCATCTTCGGGCCCTTTCGTGTCTTAAAAACGCATAGGTGTTTTGCCGGTTCTTCACAATGATTTTATCGTGCTATGTCGCCATTCATCTCACGGTTGCGAGACTAGCCATAGGTGTAGTTTACCGCAGTTTTACTGAGAGCAAGTCCTATTTTCATAAATTGAAGGGCCGGGTGCAAGAATCGGTCGCGAGCACGAAAACGCAGAAAATTATTGTCCGAGCGGTGACGTCGCGACTGCAAATTCAGATTGATGAAATTGAAATTTAAAAAAACACGGCTACGTAACTTCCAAAAAGAAATCGAGGTTACTCAAACCATTCTCCAATAAAAACATTACTTAACAAGAAAAAACTTAAAACTCTGAATTTTTTCGCTGAAGCTTCAATGTTTTTCAAAACATAAATTGCTGTGAGTCGGTGAATTATGAATGGAATAAAAAAATTAAAAAACGGTTCTACTTGGAGGCTTGTGCAATGCCTGCGACGCAAGGAAAACTATTGAAAATGGATTTTGTGTGAGCAATATTTGAATTCAATTAGAAAACTATGTTTTTCATCAGCTTAGGACAAAAATATTAGGAAAAATTCTAAGCGCTGATGAAGCTGAGTATGCGAAGTTTTTCTCCAGGGTAAAGAGCAACTTTTCGCCCTAAACTGATGAAAAACATGGTTTTTCAATTGAATTAAAATGTTGCTTACACAAAATTCATTTTCAATAGTTTTCATTGCGTCTCAAGCATCGCACAATCGTCCTGAATAGAATCGTTATTTTATTTTTTTTCCATTCATAATTCACCGACATACGGCAGTTTATGTTTTGAAAAACATTGAAGCTTCAGCGAAAATAGCCGAAAGTAGCCGTGTTTTTTTGAATTTCAATTTCATCCATCTGAATTTGCAGTCGTGCCGTCACCGCTTGTCCCCAAGAGCCTCGATGATGAGAAAAATTATTTTGAGCAAATGCCCTTAGTGATGTCGCTGTGGCTGCTCTCTGAGATCTCTTTATTTCTACTTTTTCTCAATTCTCTTGCCTTTGATGCGGTAGCTAGCCGAAGCCGAGAATCAGATCATGTTGTTTTTTGAAGTCTTTGGCCTCCGCTTCGTAATTCCTGACCATTGCTAGGATCACGATGATTTGGGCAGTACTTGGGATTCGGGTGTAGATGCATTGAGGATAAAGAAATCCACGTCCGCCTCGATGGCCTGCGATGTATAAGCTTGGAATAGACGTATTCATATGCAAACTTTCCTTTATATGCATTATCTTGCGTGTAGTGGTGTTAAGGGCCTTGAGCTCATATCTGCTTTGGAGAACCTCCTTCAGTGATGTTGTATCCTGAATACGGCTCACGGGCATGCTGGGGTATTTATAGGTTTCTTCAGCGCTAAGGTGTCTAATAGCACTTCCATCTACAAGCTCAGGGTACCTACGTACACCCGCCATTCGCCTATATTTCAGAGTGACCTTGGCACACTTATCCAACCTTAAGTCCATACCGATTTCTCGTGTGTACTCCTCCACGATTCTGAGAGCATTCTTCATATGGTATTTTCCCGATGCATAGATCTTTGAGTCATTCATATAGAATATATATGAGTGACTTTATAAGAGAGACAGTGGCAATAGTGTGCTGAAGAAGAGGAGAGAGCTCATCGCCTCACCCTGAAAGACACTCCTCTGAGAAGTGACGCTGTTAGTTATCACGCGATGTTTTCCAGAAGAAATAGTAAATCTGATTTTTAAAAGGGGCATCAATCTTTCTATGCATCCCACTTTGTACGGATGAACTTTCAAGATCTTCAACAGACATGTCTTTGCAGACACTTCAGTCGATCAGCAGGTTTCCCCGATAGCCTGCTGTGTCTCTTTTAGATCCTCGTTGTTCGTGAATCTCACATTTTACAGGTCCACTTATGCAAACAATCCTGTCATTCAGGATAGATGTAAAGATCTTATACAGCCTGTTTGGGCAAGTTACTGGCCTGTAGTTCTCTGCGCTGGACAAGTCACCTTCTTGCGAGAGGATTGCAGTTCGCCCTAACACCAGCCACTGCGGAATAGCGATTTCCGAATTCAAATATGAGGTGAAGATGCGGGCCAGATGTTAGTGTGTGGGAGTGAAATTCTTCCACCAGAAGTTTATATAACAACATTAAACATATGAGAGGCTGAGAGCCTTAGAGACATAGGTCAGGGAGAATCAAAAATTTCTCGCTGACCCGTCGCGCCCCTTACGCGATCCTCCTGTTTTTGGCAAAAACCAACCGGAGTCCGAAGAAGTCGAGACATTTTGGAGGTAGATTTGCAAAGTAAAATATCTATTGAATGCAGGCACTGAGAACATCATACGTTTCAAGGAGCTGTGCAATAACCTCATAATATCCGAGAGGAAATGCCCACCAATCATTGCTGAGGAGGTACAGAAAGCATTAAGGGCACGAAGAACTTCTCTGCTGCTGGTCCTGATTGTATAAAGAACTTTTGGTGGAAGAAGTTCACTTCTACACACCAACATCTGGCCCACATCTTTGCCTCATATTTAAAGTCAGAGATCTCCATCCCGCAATGGCTGGTGTTAGGACGAACTGTACTCCTACCGAAGAATGACGACTTGTCCAACCCAAGGAACTACAGACAATAATTTATCTGAACGAGGTGTATAAGATCCTAAAATCAATCCTAAATGACAGGATTGTTCGGATAATGGGACCTGTATGGAGTAAGATTTACAAACAACGAGGATCGAAAAGAGGATTCAACTTCCCATAGACTTATCATCTGTCTGTTGAAGAGCTTAAAAGTTCATCCAGATATAGTTGGATGCATTGAGAGATTAATGCTTCTTTGGAAGACCAGATTTACTATCACTTCTGGAAAACATCGTGAGACTACCAACAGTGTCACTTTCTAGAGAGGTGTCTTTCAGGGTGACGCAATATCACACTATTGCCTCTTTCCCTCGCACTCCGTGATTTTCTTGGATATCTCTGTGTCAGGGCTAATGTTCGTGAGCATAAGGTCAGTCATATATTTTATATGGATGACTTAAAGATCTATGCTTCTGGAAAAGAGCATCTTGAAGATGCTGTTAGTATCGTCGAGAGGTGCACACGGAAAATTGGTATGGACAATGGATTGGATAAGTGTGCCAAGATTCATCTGAAACGTGAACGAATAGCAGGTATAGATAAGGACCCTGAGCTTGTTGACCGAAGTGCTATTAGACACCTTAGAGCTGGAAAGACCTACAAATACCTGGGTGTGCCTGAGAGCCGCATTCGGGATACAACATCAGTAAAGGAGGTTCTCCGAAGCAGATACAAACACCTTCTCCGACGGATTTAATCGTCCAACCTCTCATCGTAGAACAAAATATTTGCGACTAACATGCTTGCCGTCCCAGTTCTACTCTATTAGTTTGGAGTGGTTCCATGGACAAAGAACGAGTTCAAGGCCCTTTACATTACTACGCGCAAGATGATGCATATGAAGAAAAGCTTGCATATAAACTCGTCCGTTCCCCGCTTTTACATCACACGCAGTAAAGGCGGACGCGGACTTCTCAATCTTGAATCCCTATACAACTGAATAATCCTTAGTACTGTTCATATCATCGCGAACGGTAAATAGCCTCTCCTGGCAATAGTCAGGAATCACGAAATGAGCGAGGAAGGAGCGTTCCTTCACAAAGCCGCGGAGAAGGCAGCTGAAACCCTTGGCCTGGAACTCAGAATCAGGAGTGAGGACAGTGCACTACTCCATCAAGATGCCTCACTCCTCAAAGCACAGGTGAAGAAAGCGGAGGCGAAAAACTTCCTGAAACAACATGAAGACAAGGTGATGCACAGAAACTTTTACAAAATTATAAAAGATCAATCCTTGTCACACAAGTCAACGTTTGCTTTTCTGAAATCACCTGGACTCAATTCAGGAACTGAGAGTTTCATTTTTGCGTGTCAGGACGGTGTGATTTCCACCTTAGCATACCGTAGGAGCATATTACGTCAAGAGGTTTCATGCGATAGGTGCAGGGCGTGTCTTGAACTCCCTGAGTACTTATGGCATATACTATCCAATTACCCTTGAGAGTACTTTACCACCATCTTTGTCATCCTTATGGCCTTGGTCACAACCCTGCCCCGCTGAACGCTTCAAGGGGGGTAGAGTCTGTTGTTGAAAACTAGGAGTGCTGAATCTACTGGAACTACGACTTCTCGACAATAGTTTCTATCCAACACACAAGACCCGACATCGTGCTCCTTGATAAACGTGACCGAACTATATTCGTGATCGGATTCTCGGCCCTGGCCGACTACAACATCAAAGCCAAGGAAACCGAGAAAAAGGAGAGGTACAAAGATCTCAGAGAGCACCTACAGCGACATCATCAAGGATATTCGGTTAAAGTAATTGTTCTCATCATCGGTGCTCTTTAAGGTGCGACGCCTTCACTGGTTATAGACCTGAAAGCCATACCCGTATGCCAATAATATGCCGTAGCACTTGCGGGATGGATGCAAAGTGCAGTCATACTTGGGTCGCTCCGTGTCCTTAAGACACACGAGGGTCTCGCCGGCCGTTTATTGTGATTTCGTCATGCATATGGTCACTTATCTCACGGTCGTGATACGTGGCCATAGGTGTATTTTACCGCCGTTCAACTGGGAGCTTGTGCTATTTTTCCTGAATCACGGTTGCTCCCAGGGGGACCCTGCGGTGGTTGTTCAACGAATATTTTATTACACACACACACACACACACACACACACACACACATATATATATATATATATATATATATAATAATTTATTGGAAGCGTATATAATAACCTTATATCGGGGTTTTATGCTTGTCAATTTTGGATAAAATACCTTTAAGCACAAAATTATTTATCATGAAAATATGAATTATGAGTAAAAATCGCACGTAAACATTGAACACTGATCTATCGAGAATTACCACATACCGAGGACAAAGGCACTATACGGTGCTTTCACATCAATAGCGAATGGGTAGAATAGGAATGCATGCAAAAAAAATACGAAAGCCCACTTCGGAATTGCAAATCGTTATTTCTTTTGACAAGGGACGGTACTGTCTCTCGTTGCGCACGCAACTCTAATTGTATGGCGCGGCTATAAGCGGGTTTAGATGAACGAAAGAGGTTCAGGTATTAGTGAATGCGGCTATTAGCAGAATAGGCTATGAGCAGGTTTGAATTCTTTAAAAAATATTATACATTCAAAGAAGCAGAATAGAAAAAAAACTTGAGTGCTTACAAATTCTTAATGCGTTGGAGTGAAAATCTAAGAATTCCAGATAAAGCTCTGAAAACATCGAACCTCTAATTTTTAATTGAAACCATCCATACACGGAAAAAATAGGTTTTCGAAATTCCCGTTAACTGTCAACCATTTTTGGATATGCAGAAAGGTTCGTGAAACTTTCATTAATTTTTTTCATAGCCTCGTGGACTGTTTATCAAATTTTCTTGAATTTCGACAGACTTGTTTATTTGTTTTGCAAACTTCAAGAAAATGCAATGAACAGTGCACAAGATTTTATAAAAAGTTAATGAAAATTTCACGAACTTTTTATCCTATCCAAAAGTGGTTGACAGTCAACGAAAAATTCGATAACATATTTTTTCCGTGTACGTATGTTTTTCTACGTGCTGATTACGAATATATCATAGATAAATTTGGCCCGAATTTAATCTTTATAGCGAGAACCGTAGAAAAACCGATAGAAAATATGATTTTTCGCATTTATCTCAGTAAATACAAATGCACTCCCTAGGGAATTCTAGACAAAGATTGTAGATTAAATGGAAGCACACATTCAAAAACAGTCTCAGAGGTGCATTTCCGACCTCATAAGACGTTAGAAAGGGGTAGGGTTGCGACCTGCTAAACCCATATTTTTCTAGGAAACTAATTTTTTTGCAGTAAAAATTAATAATGTTTTAAATGCGCATTTCAATGAGATCTAAAGCCTTCGTCCGTGGGTTTTGCCATGAAAATCTAATTGTACCCAAGTTTGACTTCCATTTCCATGATCAGCGCATCAAAATACGTAAGTATACTAAAAAAATTTGAAAAATCTAAAGGTCTGACCTTTTTGGAACTACGCCCGACTTTCGTAGGAATAGTATGACATAAGTGAATATTTTACTGAACTAACACCTTTTTTCTTACATTAAAGGAACGAACCAAACTGGGAGTTCAGTCATATACAGATCAGAGTAAAAACTTTAGCAGAGTTGGTAAGCAAGTAATTATACTGTTTGAGAATCCTGATTCATTTATGTTATACTCCGTTATTCACGTACGGTAAACTGTACTTCCAAATTGGAAGAAAAATATTAATGTTCCGTGACGTTATAGTTTTGTAGAACAATTACCCATACCTTTTGGATATAGAAATTTGGCTATCCTTTTTTTTTTAACCTTCTTCAATGAAAATTGGTTTGCGAAGTTTTTGTAAAATAGAGTTGTTCTAGTTTGAGCAATCAAAATATTTGAGTTTTATAGGTTCTGTTATCAATTCTAGATCATTTTTAAAATTACACAAACATATAAAGAAGTAACACTTCATAGGAAAAAGTGCTGAACATTTTTCTTGGCCAAGTGCGTGCGACTTTGGGATAGGCCTAAAAGTGCATGAAAAAATAGAGGTATTGACTTCGTGAAATTATGCAGATATTGGCTGAAGGGTAATGATACTTCTCAAACTAACTTCGAAATCTACATGCAAATATGAAACACTTTCAGCAATCCAGTAGTATAAAAGTACCTTTGGGGCGCTCGTTCGACCCCCGCACAGTAGAGCAAAAAAAACGTCCGTGAACAAATTGATTTTTAGAAGACCATAATTATCTCTTTTTCAAATGAAAGATAATAAAATTTCATGTCTAACTGTCATGGCATTTTTGAATTTTTTTTTATTCATTTTTTTATTCAAAAAAAATATATAAAATTTTGACTTATGAAGTATACCGGTTCATTAAGAATTCTTGGATTCATTTGAAAAAACCTAGGAATCTTGGAAGAACTATGTAGAACTTGTGTCCAGTAGCAATGCAAATGTTTACAAAATTTTCAATATGTTGTAAACGAATAAGGGAATGAAAATGGTTTCGTGCGGTTGACAACGATTCGCCTCTTGAATCGCACTAAATTTAAACAATTCATGGACAAAAAAAGTTTCTTTGTCGAATGAATGACACCTAATAAATAATTTTTTATTTTAAGAGCAGGTTTGATGAATAAATATCCATATCAGGTATTTTTCATTGAATGAATCTTGTTTTTCCTATGAAATCGGTCATATGTCACTTGGAAATGAAACCTCAGTATCAAATTTGGTCAACAAATAAAAATTCATCAATGCTTGAACTACCTTAATTAACAAATGCACCTTTGGCTATTTTCATGATTCTATGTACAATTCCGTATCTGCATAGTGATATACTTACAAATAAATTACAGCTTTTTTATAGGTATATCTGAAGTATTTCTTACTATGAATCGACAACATTTGATAATTGTTTAAACAAACTTCCTTAAAATATTTACTAACTCTCAATGTAAAACTGTACTTGATCCAAATTGTGTAGTATTGACCGGAAATATGAACTCCTTGTTCGAAAATGTCGAATAGCGCAGGTATGTGTTTTCAGATTAAATTCAAAAAAGTTTAAAATTCATAGACAAAAACATTTTATCAGTCGAATGAATGACAGCCAATAAATAATTTGTTATGTTTAGAGCAGGTTTAATAAACAAATATCCATATCAGGTATTTTTGATCACATGAATCATGTTTAATCTATGGAATGTATCACATATTACTTGGAAATAAAACCAAAGTATCAACTTTGGTCAACAAATAATAATTCATGATTGTTTTAATTACATTAATCAACATTTGCACCATTTGTCTATTTTTTCAGGAAAAAACTTCATTTTTTCGATGTAATGAACTGTAAATAACTAAATCCTGAATCCCTGAGAACATCTCAATGACAGTTATCAATTTCATTGCAATCAACGATTGTTTGAACAATTTTTCCTCGACTTTTTCACGGTATCAACAGAGCTAGGTACATCTAAATGATTTCTCGCTATGAATAGATAACATTTAATAATTGTTTGAACAAACTTACTGAACATATTCACTAACTTTGAATGAAATATTACTTGATTTAAAGTGTGTATTATTGCCCGGAAATATGGACTACTTGTTCGAAAATTTCAAATAGTGCAGGTGTGTGTTTTCGGATGAAATTCAAAAAAGTTTATAATTCATAGACAAAAACACTGAATCATTCGAATGTCAAATAATCATTATTTCAACTAAACTCAGTTTGGCCAAATACTCATAACTGAGTCAATTTTTGTGTATAATAATATTAATAATAATAATAACAACAACAACAACAACAATAATAATAATAATAATAATAATAATAATAATAATAATAATAATAGTGTTCTCGCGTCGTCGTCGCGGTAGGGCTTGAGCTTTCCTCCAATGACTTTGATGGCTACGTTGGCCGTAGCATTGTTACTGATAGGGTTACCCATGCCAAACAGCCAAAAAACGAGGAAGGAGGGGACTAAGAAGAACACCAAAAAACCCAATCATGATGGAGAGTTTTATGAATATATTGAAACGCTGGTCGCTTCCCGAAGATGGTCGGGCGCCCCTGGAGCCACCACTGGGGGCCACAGCATGCGGGGCGGTGGTCATGGCGAGCTGCGTGATGGTCAGGCAGAACTCGCCAATCAACAATCTGGCCAGCAAGAACATCTGCGAAACGTGGGAAACAGTGGAACATCGGCTGTGCCTGTTGAGGAAGCTTTGGCTAGCTCTAAAAAGTTGGTAGCTCTAAAAAAGCATCCAGAGGTGACCTAAGTTGCCTTCAACAAACTCTGCTGCTGTGTAATGCCAACATCATCATGAGAGGAACTTTATATCACACCAATAACTTGATAACATTCTAAAATTTTTTGATTTTCAACATCTTGACTTGAGTCCCGTCCGAACCTCCAGTAGGAATGGTCGTGTTTACAATCCGGCTCGCGCGCGAGTATTTACTACAACGCATGGTAGTTTAATTTAGTAACCGTGAGTGCAACAAATTCTAAACAGTTCTGTGCTAGTGTATAGTGATGAGATAGTGCAGTTGCACTGTTTCGACTGTGCACCTACCCAACCAAAGATGACCTCTGATTACAGGGGCGGCATCTTGCAAAGTAATATAGCCCAAAATGTACCAAATTATCTCCAGAGCGAAAACCAACCAAACGTATCCTACGCCAGAGCAGCACAGCAGGATCGGTTTCCGAAGAAAGATCAAGCAGTGGTGGCAGATGCAATCGGAGGTTTGACGATTATAGATTATACTCTCGCCATCGGGAAAACCGTCATGCTAGCTAATGTCTTATTCGTCTCAAGAATTTCCAATGGTAGAATTTGTGTCTACTTAAGTAAACGAGAGCTTGTTGACAAACTCACGAAGACAGGTACGAAAATAAATATAAATTCACACATGCTGACTCTCAGACGCGTGATATCGAAAGCCAAGAGAATAATTATTTCTTACGTGTGTCCTATCATTCCGCATTACGTCATCGAAGATAAAATTAAGGATCTCAATATTACTCCAGTCTCTCAAATCACTTGTTTCAGAGCAAGCATCAATGAACCAGAATACGCACACGGGATAAGCTTTAGGCGACAAGTATATATAAACCCAGATGACATTAGTAACCTCCCGGATAAAATGAAAATCGAGTATGGCAGCACGACATACTGGGTATACTTTTCCAGCGAGAAAGGTACTTGTTTCCTATGCAGTGAAGAAGGACACCTTGCTAAACACTGCCCGATTCAACATACGAACAAAGACTCACGCACAGACACACTGAAAAACCGTCAAGCTTTCCTAAATCAAAATAACGATAATATGGACACTGTGAAAACAGAACCTTTAACCTCTCTTACGCACTCAATGTTTCCTCCAATTACACCTTATAGTGCAGGATTCAAAAGAAAACACAGCCTACTAACTAGCTCTACACTATCCACTCATGACGATGAGCAAGAAAAGAGGGAAAATTCAGTAACCCCCGTCGAAGACAGCGCTTTGAAAAAAGCCCAAGAAAAGCGCACAAAAAAAATAGTCAAAAAGCCATGTCCCCAAGAAGAAATTGATGATCAGCTTGCTCCAGCCAAAAATTTCTTCCTAATAAACGACAATAATTATCCGCTTCATTTCGAAGAATTAGCATCCTTTCTCAGAGAGTCTTATGGAAGCTCAAACATATGAGAGGTAGCTCCAAATTATACTACAAACACATCGAGCCTAATCACCATGCTCGGAGGCGCTTACCCCTACCTCGTAGATCGCAAGCTGAAAGCTCGAATCTCGAAAACTATTAAAAGACTTGGGACCCTCGACACTACAGATGATCGTAGCTCAAACGACGAGCAAGAATCCAATAGTTCGAAATCCTCCCATTCTCCAAAATGAACTCTATCTCCACTACATCAAAGCCACTCAAAATTCTCTATTGGAATGCAAGGGGCTTTCTGAAACGTAAAGAAGAGAGATAAAAAATACTCACAGAAATTGACATTCTCGTGTGCGTCGAAAGCTGGCTACATGAAAAAATCACGAACATCAACTTTCCAGGATTCGTCAACTACAGGTTAGACAGGACGTACTCAACTGGAGGAGGTATTCTACTATTAATCCGCTCTAGTTGAGCTTATCGCGAAATCAGAAACTTTGACGTGCCCGATGAAGCATTTGAAATCAGTGAGATAAAAATTAATAATGTTAATCCAGCTGTCAGTCTGATTGCCTGTTACAGAGCTCCAGGTATCGTCTTTTCACTTGAATAGTGGGAACAAGTTTTCAATAATTTTAAGAACGAAAAAAATTGTATAATTGTAGGCGATTTCAACGCACATTATTTAGATTGGAACTGTAACAAAATTGACACAAACGGAGAAAACTTACTTGAATGCATGAACAAAAATCATTTATTTATACACGATTGCGATACTTATTCCCACATCGATTCTACTTCTACATCGAACATCAACCTAATTCTCTCCAGCAAAAATATCGCTAATAAAATAGACGTTCAAGCAAATGACGAAACTCTAGGCTCAGATCACTATCCGTTTACGTGAACTTTAGTACGGAGAGACACATTTATAATAAAAAAAATCATCAAATTAGATCAACACAAACGAACTGGAACTTTTGAAAATTTTTTAACGAGCGATTAGGATAAACTAAGTGCCAGCCACAAATATGAATATTTCATCAATCAAGTAACTATAGCTAAATTATAGAGGAATCACATTGATGAATACAGCGCACAAAGTATGCGCGATAGTACTGGCGGAGAGGCTACGAAATGATGTCGAGGGGAAAGGCATATTGCCGGAGACGCAGGCGGGATTCGGAGCGGGTAGGAGCACTATCGACAATATTTATATTTTGCAGCACAAGGTGGACAGGGAAATAGCAAAAAAGGGTTCAAAAGTTTACGCGTTTTTCGTAGATCTCAAAGGAGCGTTCCCTTCAG
>WSXT02198725.1:0-16195 GCA_011762715.2 Neuroterus valhalla
ACGAGACTTGGGAAAAGGGGGAGGTATGCGACATACATTATTCCTATAACCTGTCACAGGGGCGCCTTCCCGCCCGAGACCAAAAAAAAACAAAAAGCCTCTAGAAATGCAGAAAAAAACGTTAAAAATTTCAAAAACTCGAAAAAAAAAGATTACATACTAACGAAACATTAAAAATATATGCTCTCTAAAGTACTCCAACCTATACGCGGTGAAGAGTGTGATTAAGCACCAAGCCGAAACGAATGGACGTATATACCTCGAGAATGATCACCCAAAAAAAAATGCTTGCAACAAAAAATATGTATTTCTATGAGGTCTACAACTTTTGTTTAAACATTTTTTCAAGTTTTGCATATTGCCTCAGATAAACGCCAAAAACCATGATTTTTTTGGTTTTTCATGGTTTCACCATAAAAATCGCCGAGTCGCCAATTTCCACTATGATATTCGTGATCAGCACATCAAAATACATAGGTATACGCAGTATGAAAGATCTTGGTCGTGGACCTTAATCGGAAGTACACTGATTTTCAGTTTAATGAAAATCGATATATCACTGATTTTCTCGGAAACTATTATCTGTAGAAAAAAATTTATACACCTAAAAATGTATATCTGGATAAGGTCTACAACTATTGTTTGTAACTTTTTTTGAAATTTTGCATATTACCTGATATGAACGCAAAAAACCATGATTTTCATGGTTTTTCCATGGTTTCACCATGAAAATCGCCTAGTCGCTTATTTTCACTATCAGCGCATCAAAATACATAGGTATACGCAGTATGAAAGATTTTGGAGGTGGACCTTATTCGGGAGTACACCCTAAAATTTTGAAAATTCCAAATGGCGAATCTAAAATGGCCGCTACTCTCTTGAAAGAATGGAGAGATTCACAAAAAATTACGTGTACGGGGATTTTGTGCTCGCTGAATTCGCATTTGATATCAAATTGGTAGAATTCAAGATGGTGGATCAAAAATGGCCGCTTCCCTTCCGGAGAACTGGAGAGATTCGCACAAAATTAAGTTTTCAGGAGTCTTTGTGCTTGCTGAATTCAAATTTGATATCAAATTCATGGAATTTAAAATGTCGGATCAAAAATGGACGCTGCTTTTCCGAAAAACTGAACGGATTTGGCCAAAATTACAAGGGTCTTCGTACTCATCAAATCCGAATTTGATATCAAATTCAAAAAATTTAAAATGGCGGATCCAAAATGGCCTCCACTCTTGAAAAACTGAACGGATTCACACAAAATTAGGTGTACAGGGGTTCTCGTGCTCACTGAATTCGTGTTTGATATCGAATTTGTAAAATTCAAAATGGCCAGTCTCAAAAATTAAAATATTCAGTCTGCAAAATTATAACTCGATATGGAATGAAAAATCTAATCAGCCATAGCGCAAATGTACTGTTTTGTGAACATGATATTATATATATGTCACTTGTGACCCAATGGTCACTTGTTTTGGCAACTATTGTTTGAGTGGGGTCTTTTTTAGGTTTTTCATATGTGTCGTCAGTAATAAGGTCCATAATTTTAATTTTTTACTTTTTTTGTATATGACAACTGTTGGAGTTCTTCTCCTTCTTCAGGTTATGTTATCATGTCTTTATTTTGATAAGGTACTAAAATTGCGGGTTTTTCCTATTTTGCTGAATTTGAAGGTAGAAAGTTGGGCTTGGCGTTAGATTTTGGCCATCCTTAGTCAAATGCCATTCGCTTTTCTCGGCTGAGGGGGACATATAATCAGCGCACAATGGGCTGGATTTAAAGAGAAAAACGGAAAAAGAATCAAGATGCGTATCAAAGAATTTGTATGGTTATTCTTATAGCTTTCAACTCGCTGATTCCGAATTTTCAATCGAAATTTTAAAAAACAAAACGGCGGACCGTAAAGGACTATTTTCCTTAGTAAAATGCATTCGATTTTTCTGGAAAGCGGTAAATTTATGTTTCGAAGCTAGGTTGTTACAAATTTGTAATCGAAATTTTTAGAAAACAAAACGGCGGACCGGAAGTGACTATTCCCCCTAGTAAAATGCTTTACTTTTTCTGAAAAGCGGGTAATTTATGTTTTAAAACTATCTCGATTAAAATTTGTAATCGAATTTTCGAAAAACAGAACGGCGGACCGGAAAGGACTCCTTTCCCTAGTTAAATGCATTAACTTCTTCTGAAAAGCGGTTATTCTGCGTTTTGAAACTATCTTGTTTCGAATTTGTAATCGAAATTTTTAAAAAACAAGACGGCGGACCGGAAGCAACTATTCCCCCTGGGTAAATGCATTTACTTTTTTTGAAAAGCGGTTAATTTATGTTTTAAAACTATCTCGTTCAAAGTTTGTAATTGTATTTTTAAAAATCAAAACGGCGGACCAGAAGTGACAATTGCCTCACCTTAATGCATTCAATCTGAAAAGCGGTAAATTTATGTTTTTAAGCCAGCTTTTCCAAATTTGTAATCGAAAATTGAAAAAAGGCAATATGGCGAAACGCGAGTGACAACTTTCGTCAGTGAAATGCATTCAATCTAAAAAGCGGTAAATTAATGTTATGAAGCTACCTTTCCCAATTTGTAATCAAAATTTTGAAAGAACAAAATGTCGAACCGGACTGCCTCATTTTCTTAGTAAAATGCATCAAATTTTCCTAAAAAGCGGAAAATTCATGTTTTGAAGCTAGATATTCCAAATTTTGTAATCGAGATTTTAAAAAAACAAAATGGCGTACTGGAAGTGGCTATTTTCCTTTGTGAAATGCATTTTTTTCCTGAAGAGCAGTAAATTTATGTTCTAAAACTACCTTGTTATAAATTTGTAATCGAAATTTTCGAAAAACAAAACGGTGGACCGGAAAAGACTAATTTCCCCATTAAAATGTACTCACTTTTTCTGAAAAGCGGTAAATTCATGTTTTGAAGCTAGCTTGTTCCGAACTTGTAATCAAAATTTAGAAAGAACGAATTTTCGGATCGGAATGGCCTATCTTTCATAGTAAAATGCCTTCAATTTTTCTAAAAAGCGGTAAATTTATGTTTTGAAGCTTGCTTTTTCCATACTTGTAATCAAAAAATTTTTTAAACAAAATGTCGGACATGTGTATGAATAAGGAGGAGGAGATTTTGAGAAACTGGATTGCAGATAGAGGGTAATCGTCGCGGATGGTACCCTAACAGGGGACAAAGAGGGAGAGTACACGTATGTTAGTAAGGTGAGAGCATCGGTGATGTGGCAATGAATTAAGCCTAGGTGGGAGGAGATGGAGAGATTCGCAGTAGAAGGGAGGATAGAATCAGACAATTAGTCTCTTATCTTGTGGGTAAGAGAGGAGGGCTATGAAAGGCAGAGAGAAGAAAAAGTGCCAATGGGTGAGAGGGAGATGTAGACAGGGATAGCTATAGAAAAGTACCAGGAGCAGCCGGGGGAAGTGATTTTTGGAGAGGAGTTGGTGGAAGAGATAAAGGGGGGGGGGGGGTTTAAAAGTGAGGAAGACAGGGTGTGTGCACAAGAAAAGATTTAAAAGAAGAAGAAGGAAACGATGAAACCGTAGTGGGACAGAGAATGATAAAGGATGAAGAGAAGGGTGAAAAGGAAGTTCAAGAAGTGGAATGATGGAACCCTAAAGAGAGAGCAGTACGTAGAGATAAGGGAGGACTTTAGGTTGCTGTGTAGAAAATAAGAGAAAGGGAAAGAAAAGGTGCTGGAAGAGGAGTTGAGGAGTGTTAGGATCGAAGGGGACGTGTTGAAGATAATAAATATTTCTAGGAAGCTCAGGGAGGGGATAAGTGAAAAGATCAGAAGTGAGGAATGGAGGGAGTTTTTCAAAGAGTAATTTCAGGGCTCAGACAAATAGAAGATAGATGAGGAATGTAGAAGAACGAATGAGGAGGGGGGGGGTCAGGGTTAAGTGACGAGAAGATAGAGTAACAAATGAAAAAATCAAAAAGGTGGTCGAAAGCAGCAGGCTTGGACGGGGTGCAGAACGAAGCGTGGACTTTGAGCGTATCAGCTATTACAGACAGGCTAAAAGAAGTAGTTAAGGAGGTATGTAAGAATGAAGGATTTCCAGGAGAGCGTCGGGAGGGTCTGATAGTGCAACTTTATAAGAAGGGGGATAGGGATAGGCAGAAAAACTATCAAGGAAGCACATTAAATGACGCGGCGTACAAAGTGTACGCAGTGGTATTAGCGGAGAGCCTACGGAATGATGTCGAGGGGAAAGGCATATTGCCAGAGACTCAGGCAGGATTAAGAGCGAGTAGGAGCACTAGAGACAATATTTATATTTTGCAGCACGTGGTGGACGGAAAAATAGTAAAGAAGGGATCAAAAGCGTACGCGTATTTCGTAGATCTAGAAGGTGCTCACCTACAGTTGCAGGGACCTAATTATCATTATTAAGTTAAGTACAAAAAAATCTCTAACGCTACATATTTATCTGAATCCACTAGCAATGTTGTCTCATAAGTATATTCATTAGGATAGTGACCTCGGGAGTAGTTGTATATATGACATGGGATCAAAGTGTGTACACTTGTCTCGAGTTCTCATTTTTTGCATTCTGTACAAAGCATGTTTTTATTGGACTTATAAACATAACTTGAGCGTGATACCCTGTTGCAACGATTCGTTAACGAATGTTATTGTGCAATAACTCTCATTATGTAAAATTTACAACAGATTGAGAGATAATCGGCTCTTTCATCCACTTAAGATGCAGCAATTTTTTCCATTCAAATAGAAATATGTTTAAAGAATGTCATCCATACTTCGTACCTACTCTTCAAGATCAGGTAACTCATGATGCTGTCGTCACTCATAGATTCTGAACCGTTTGCAGTCAAAGACGCCCACTTATATTTAAATTATACTACATGAGTATTCGTTGGTTTAATTTGTGTTTTACCGACAAATTTCCTTGAAGACAATCGCTCCCCATTTTGATGAGCTTAACAAGTTAGGCCCCGAAAGCCTTATTTCACTCCATCAATCTCAAGCCTGAGTGCTGTATTCTCGTTGATAGCGATGTAAAGGGATTTAAATCCTTATTATGGGACGTCGATAAGAGCTAATCGATATATCGTTTCCAGACCTGGCAAATTTGTCATTCATGGCTCACTTGCTGATGAGAGAGGATCTGTGAATCCATAATAATAAAATAACTAAGAAGTTATCGGTTGCAGCCTGAGAATTGGGTAATTAACTCCTTAGAGAGTGATATGGTAATATATCGTCACAGTAAAGTGTTTTATTCGAAATTGAACAATTTATTTAGTTTGTGTGTGAACATATTTCTCCTATTTTACATAGGCTTCCTTTTTGGTATACTGCTTGAATAAGATGTAGTAAGTCCAATTGAATAACCGTTGCAGTACTACCCTTTGTGCATTCGTGATAGATTGAGCAGTTTTTTAGAAACGTATGATAGATGACTTCAATATTTTGGAGACACATTAGGACCTCAGATTCGGACAGAAATAAATGGGGTTGATATAACCATAATGCTCTAAATTGATTCAGGTTCCTGGAGAGTCTGCAATTAACCTTTGGAGGTTTGCTGATACAGAACCTGAATCTAATTTCGAAAATAAATTTAATTCTCGATTGCTTGAATCGATCTTATTGGAACATCTTATTTAACAGTTTTTGGATATAAAGAATCAAGTTCAGCGGAATAGATTACTCAAATTCTTTTGCACTGCCAACTATTTCGCACCATTCATTATTCTTTTTGTAAAATGAGCACATTTCCTCATCCTTCAAGACATCTAAAACTTAAGCTCTATTTACCTTTTCGAACCACTATCTGTCAAACTTTATCCAACGATTTTCCTTCGAGTAAGGTATATTCTTTATCGACTCTACTTGGTTGGGTAATTGATTTATAATTAGTACGAACGCTTTATTCATCCTTTCACAGTAATGACCCTCCTCAAATCATTTGAAACTTCAGCGTTCACAGCACACATACTGAACATTTACAGTACAGTAATATAGTATTTCGTCGAGCGAATCTTTGACGCAATATAAGATATGCAAAAAGTGTACAGAATATGAAAATACTACATCTTTGTATTCTAAATACCTCCAGGAATATCCTCCAAATCTTGCATGTACAGATAAACACTTGCATTGAAAATAACAGGCACTTTTCTTAACGCAACTTTCACGGGCCGTGACAGCGTGACGCCGAATGCTCGGGCGAGCTCAACTTTGCGTGTTCATAAAACAAGAATGGCGTGGCATATCTCTCTTTCCATTGGAGACATTATGTAGGAGTGTCACCTTCACGAAAGTGGATGGAAATAACTCAAAGAATCCAAAGTTCAATTTTTGATTTTTGGCCAGCTTTTCAGGCCCTTTTGAAACACTGTGCGTCTAGCATTCCCTGCAACTATCTTACTGATACAACGACAGGAGTTATTTTACCTTTCGATCCTATATACAAATTTCGGAAAATTTCGGACGTTCAGTGAACATTGCAGTTTACATCATCAAAGCTGGCTTAAAACTAATGTTTCAGGTTTTATTGCCTCCATATATATTCTCTACGATGTATATGATAAGCCAGAGAGCGTCATTAGGGAGACTGTTCGAGCCTGGTTGGCCAATACTTTTTTCTTTGTAGAACCTTTAACGACGATAAGTCAAATCAGATTGGCATTAAATATATATTGCCCCTATTGATATCCCAGGGTTTTCAAGGATTGAAATTGCTCCTCGATATATGCATGGAATGTTTTAGCCTGACTCTACCTTCGAATTCCTGCATGTGTTGGCTCACCGCTCTCGAAGTTGATCCAACATAAACCCCGCTACAAGGGGAAGGTATTTTTTACACTCTCTATGGCTGTTTTGCAGTTGTCTCATTTTAGCAGGCAGTGCACTTTCTTACTCTCCAATCTGTTTTTTTATTTGTGTGATCGTTCTGTGGAAGAGTTGGCTCTAAGTTTTGTAGTTCCTTTGATAAGATATCTCTGTCCGTTATGCAGACAGCTCTGCGTGCAAGGAAGATGATAACCGATTGCTTTTGGGGTGGGTAGTGATGCTAGGAAACATGCCGCTATCTGTTTACATTGGCACATTTTTCTTAAACTCTATGTCCTAATGTGTTTTCAGATCTTCTGTAGAATAGAACGTACAAGAATGGCTTTTTCCATCTTTTTCGAATCCCATGGTGAACTGGATATAAGGGTGTAATCGATTAATAAAATCAGAAAACTTCTGAACTATATCGTGTCCATGACTTTATATGACAACAGTGTCGTCAACGTAGCGGAACCAAAATTCAGGCATGGGATTATATTGGCTGATGATGTTGGTTCCAATATGTTTGATAAAGATGTTGGCTGATGCAGGTGATATGAATGATCCCATAACCGCTTTTGGAGTTTGTTTCCAGAAAATGTAATTGAAAGAGAAGTTAGTATTTCTAGAATGGAATTGTATCAAAGGTATAGGAATGGACGAAAAGTCTGTGATGCATCCAATAGTATCGAATGCATCCAGGCTAGTACTTCCGTATTAAAAGATACAACGTCTAAACCTCGGTCTGAACTTACTAGGATGTCTTGGAGTTGAATTTGAATTCATCGTTTTTTTCAATAAAGTCGGAAGAATTTCGACTCTAAGAGATAGTATTTCCTGTGTAAGGATTTAGCTCTTTCACTAGGATGTGTGCTGGGTTCTGAGTTGGTAAGTTTATAGTACTGACGCTCAGTGCGAGTAGAATTTTGTTTTCATGGATTCTCGGAAGTTCTTTAGGTCTTGAAGAGAAAAGGTTATTCATTATTGTTCCGCTCTACAAATATTTATTCTTTGTTTCGCCTTGGCTCGTCTCGGATTCGACTCACTCTCTGTTTATTAGAAATAAACAGAATTTCTCTCGAAGAAAATAACATTACACATGCTATGGTTCAAGCTTTATTGAAATATTGGATTATGAGTCGGCATTGACCGTTGCAGATGACAATAGTTTTCGTGAGTGTATTTAATTGCCCATTATGTTTTGAACATATTCAACTACAGATCATACGGAGCATACCTGGCAATTTCCAGAAAACAGGTAGAGAATACCAAGCAGAACTAGCGAATCTATGCAGTTTTAAAATTTTACGACGAAAAAACTTTAAATTTTGCAGTAATTGATTTTCAAATATGAAATTCAGAACCTGTGAGACTTAACAACAAGAAACCAAAAATTCCCCATAGAAAGATTGAAGTTGTTCTCCTTATACATATCTCGTAAACTGTTGAAGATCAAGAAAAATTGACAGCACTCTCAGATTTGCCATCAGAGAAAAATATTTATTGCGAGTCGACAAAAATCTAAATGCATGCAAAATAGGTACTCTCCAGATAAATAACATTAACAATCCTCAAAATGTATAAGGGATTAGTAATGACCCTTGTTGGCCTACGGAAGCTTGGTCCATAATTGAACTTCAAAATCAAATTTTACGTCTTGGCTATGTCTTGACTGGGGACTGGATTTAAAAAAAAACGGAAAAAAATCAAGATGCGCATCAAAGAACTTGTATGGTGATTCTTATGTTTTTCAACTCGCTGATTCCGAATTTGGAATCGAAATTAAAAAACAACGAAACGGCGAACCGGAAGTGACTATTTTTCCCTAGAAAAATGCATTCACTTTCCCTGAGAAGCAGTAAATTCATGTTTTGAAACTAGCTCGTTCCAGATTTGTAATCGAAAATTTAAAAAAACAAAATGGTAGAGCGCAAGGGACTATTCTTCTCAGTAGAATGCGTTCAATCTGAAAAGCGGTAAATTTATGTTTCGAAGCTTGCTTTTCCAAATTTGTGATCAAAATTTTGAAAAAAAATGGCGGACCAGAAGTAATTATGTTTCTCAACAAAAAGCATTTGATTTTTCTGAAATGCCGCAAATTTATGTTTTGAAGCTAGCTTGTCCCAAATTTGCAATCGAAATTTTGAAGGAACAAAATTTCGAACCGGAAGTGTCTCATTTTCATAGTAAAATGCATTCAATTTTTCTAAAAAGCGGTAAATTCATGTTTTAAGGCTAGATGTTCCAAATTTGTAATCGAAATTTTGAGAAAACAAAATGGCGGGCCGGAAGTGACTATTTTCTCTCGTAATATGCATTCACTTTTTCTGAAAAGTGGTGAATTTATATTTCGAAACTAGCTAATTCCAAATTTGTTATCGAAATTTCGAAGAAACAAAATGGCGGGCCGGGAGTGCCTATTTTTGCCTGTAAAATGCATTCCTTTTTTTCTGAAAAGCGGTAAATTTATGTTTTAAAACTAGCTTGTTCCAAATTTGTAACGAAAGTTTTAAAAAGAAAACGGCGGACCGGAAGTGACTATTTTTCCCCGTAAAATGCATTCACTTTTTCTGAAAAGCGGTAAATTTATGTTTCGAAGCTAGCTTTTTCAAAATTTTTAATCGAAATTTCGAAGGAACCAAATGGCGGACCGGAAGTAACTAATTTCCCCAGTGAAATGCATTCCATTTCCCTGAAAAGCGGTAAATTTATGTTTGAAAACTAGCAGGTTCTAAATTTGTAATCGGAATTCATAAAAAACAAAACGAAGGTAGCTGGATAAGGAGAAGTTAGAGGATTGAGGGTAATTGGAATTATAATTTGGTCACTCGCGTATGTAGATAACATAGTGTTGCTAGAAAAGAGTGAGGAAGCATTAGAAGAGAAGATAAAGAAGTTGAAAAGGTACCTCGATAGAAGTCGGTTAGGGTTAAATGCAGAAATGTTCAAGGTTATGGTGTTCAGGAGAGGAGGTGGAAGAGATAAGAGAGGGGATTGCAAATGGAAAGAGGAAGTGATGCAGAAGGTGAAAGAGTTCGTGTACCTAGGAATCCTATTTCAGAGGGAAGGAGGAGTGGATGGACATATAAAGGAGAGGGTAAGGAGGGCAAATGTCGTGATGAGGCAGGTGTGGAGATTGTGAAAGAGGTTGTTTGCAGATTACTTGTAGAGGAGAAGAAAGCTGTTGACTCCCTGGCTCTCTCATCCACTTAAGATGCAGCAATTTTTCTATTCAAATAGAAATATGCTTAAAGAATGTCATCCCTACTTCGTACCCACTCTTCCAGATCCAGGTTACTCATTATGCTCTCGTCACTTATAGATTCTGAAACATTTGCAGTCAAAGAAGCTCGCTTATAGTAGAATTATATAACTTGAGAATTCTTCGGTTCATTTGTGTTTTACCGACAAATTTTCTGGAAGACAATCACTTCCCATCTTAATGAGCCTAAGAAGGTAGGGCTCGAAAGCCTTATTTCACTCCATCAATCTCAAGCCTGAGTGCTGTTATATGCGTTGATAGCGATGTATAGGGATTCAAATCCTTACTATGGGACGTCGATAAGAGCTTATCGATGAATCTCCAGACCTGGCAATTTTGTCATTCACGGCTCACTTGCTGATGAGATAGGATCTGTGGATCCATAATCATAAAATAGCCAACTTTTGGATTCGTCATAGATTGAACAGTATTTTGGAAACGTCTGCTGGAATGACTTCAATATTTTGGAGATACTTCAAAACCTCAGATTTTGAAAGCATTAAATGAGTCTGATATAACCATAATACTCAAAATTGATAAGGGTTCCTGTAGAGTCGCATTCTTAATTCAATTGTGGATTGCTTGAATGGATCTTATTGGATCATCTCATTCAACAGTTTTTGGATACAAAGAATCGAGTTCAGCGGGATAGATCACTTAAATTCTTTTGCACTGCCAACTATTTTGTACAATTCATTATTACGAACATTATATTATTATACGAACGCTTCAATCATCCTTTTTACTTTTGGATTGAGACATTTATCGCCCTCCCTCAATCATTTGGAACTTCAGCGTTCACAGCACACATACTGAACATTTTTCAGTCACATAAGAATGTAGTTACCTTTGGTTTCTGGAATTTCAGCATATTCTTGATTCGACCCACAGTGTCAGGGTTGTTTAATATTTTTTTGGGTAGTTTCCTTATAGCCTACTATCCTTCCTTTTTATTTCTCCGTGCTTACTCCTTTCTATGGGTTTCACATATTTTCTTATCCACGAACCTATTTACTACCTTACCAGCTATTTCTCAAAATACCGTATCAAAATAACTCTTAGTTCTAGGCGAATGCGAACTTTGTGACCTTCATCTGGGCTTCCGCTTTCTGTTAACTTCATCAGTCTAAATATTGTAACTCCATTCCGCAATACTACGTCCATTTTTGCATATTTACGGAGTCATTTTTCGGCTTTCCTTCATTTCTCCGAACATGCAACATCAATTCTATTCTCCTTCCCATACTCTTCTCTCCTCTTCCATCACGTGTACACATCTCTTACACATGCAACCATAATTTCTGTTTATGCAAACGCACTCCATATGAATTTTCATCATAGTACATTTGATGCCTACATATTCTTAGGTACTTTTTCTCGCATTCTGAAACATACATCTCTTATCGTTTTGCTCTGTTCTTCCAACTTTCACTCGTATTCTGGCTGGCCCTTCTCCTTAACTATCCGATACCAGGTTTCACAACTTAACTTGGAATTTTCACTTTATCTTTCCTCTCCTCACCTTGCCCTCATATATTCCTTTATTCCTTGTCTTTCTCTACTTTTTGCCTGTATACAACACTCAACGAGGTAGTAAGGTCGGCAGAGGAAATAAGGAAACGGACGAGGAGAAAGGAGATCTTGAGAGTGTGAAAAGAGGGCCTTTAGGATAACTTAATTCAAGAGAAAAAATCTGGGAAGGGAAAGGAGTGAAGGGATTGGGTTCCTAAATAATAAGAGAATTGCAGAAGGGGATATATGAAGCAATAAAGGTTCTGGGCTAGGAACTCAGAAAAGAAGTGAAGGAATTGCGTAATAAATAGGAGGACAGGAATCAATTATAAGGGAGTGCGAGTAAGATTGGATCCACAAGATTGAATCTGGAAGATAATGGAAAGTATAGAGAATCGACAGAAGGAGCAGGAGGGTAGTATAGAAGGTCCATGAAGTAATTGGAAGAAAGAGTCAGCAAGATAGAAAGTAAGACTGAGGAAAAACCGTTTGCAGCCGTCGCAAGCAAAGGCTCAAATTATTGTTAGATGAACAGGTCGTTCAAGAACGAGATTATATATAGGAGATTGACACAGATAGAAAGAAGGATAGAGGAAAAACGAATATAGGAGAAAAAAGACTGTCGTGATCAAGGGAGTGAAAGTTGACAGCGAAACAGAATGGGAAGAAGTAAGGAAAGTGATTAATCACAAAAAGGTGGAAAGAAGGGTAGAAAAAAAAAGAGTTTATTGAAGACTGGAAAATAGAGGAAAGGGATAAAGTTTTAGGACAAAGAAAAAGAAGATTCGAAAGCCTGTCGAACAAGGGGAGTGGAAAGAAATACGAAGAAAAGCCGAATGAAATATAAGAGAATGCGGCAGGTTTCAGAAAAGAAAAAATGACTGCACGTGATGACAAGTGGAGTAAAAGAAGAAGGGTGGACGTGGAAGACTGGAACGGACGAGAAAGAAAATTATCAGAAGTATCTGTTCAGAAGATTCGAGAAGTAATAAAGAAGCACGTGTGAGGGAGAGGAATGGGTGGGATGGTATCGGCGGTGAAATAAGATCTTGTGGTTGAAAAGGAATCAGAGGAAGTCGTCGAAACAAAGGAAAGAATAATGTTTAGAAGTGAAGTGAAAAATAGAAGGTAGATGTAGTATACATTTACAGGAGGAGAGGGTATTTAGAAATCGTTCGAGAGGGTAGAATACTACTCCTAAACCTATTAAGAGAAGCAGGGTGATTTATTTATAATATAAGTATAAAAGGGGACGAGGATAGCGAAATACCATTCCCAGGGAAAGGTGGAACAGAAAAAGACTAAATTCTAGCAGAACATAAAATAAGAAAGTTAATGGTGGGACCGTGAGTGTCTTTTGAAAAGACTCTGAAACTTACTGGAGGAAACAAATTTCAAAACGAGAGGTCATAAACATGCTGGAAAAAAGCCGTATGGAATAATGCAAATGATAACATGGAGCAGCAAAGAGAGGAAAAATTTTCAGAATACGAGAAAAGTGGAGAATAAGAATCTGTAAGATGCAAAAGACGAAATGGTAGACGAGATAATTAAAAATAGAAGAGGTGATTGATTAGGTAAAAATGAATATAAGACCACAAAGGGGAGGGAACATATTAATATAAGGATGGTGTGATGAGGAATGAGAGGAGGGCGAAGAGAAAATAAAGGAGAGTGTAGGAGAATAAGGACAAAATGGATTACAATAAAGAAAACGGAAGTATATAAGGAAAGAAACGTGTGTGATGTGAGAATTAGGCAAAGGGTGAGCTGTGAGGAACTAAATGATAATATGAAAATAAGCGATAGTAACATTAATTCAGAGGACTGTTGGGGAAAGGGAGACGAAGAAAGGTGTAAGAAGAAGAGAAGGCGGAAGAAGAGCAAGAAGGGAAAGAGAGTATTGATAAAATTTGGAAAAAAGTAAACAGGGCAATAGAAAGCTGGGAAGGAATGAAGCTATGAGGAAAGATGGCATTGAAAATGAAGCCAAAAAGTATAGGGGAAGGATTCAGAGAAGAGACTTGAAGTTTCTATAATAAAGTTTGGATGAAAGAAAGATGACTGAAGGCATGGAGGACCAGAAAGCTCGAAAAGGTAGAAGATGAGACAAGATAAATGCGGAAGTGCCCATGAACAGGTCCCATTGTCAGGTAGAAGAGAAGTATTCTACATAACCAGACAGGCTTAAAGAGAGGAGTGGGAACAGCGGATAACATTCATATCCTGATCTATCAAATGAATAAGAATCTGGAAAGGAAAGAGAGAAAGAAGAGGCAGGGGACTAGGAAAGTATGTAACGCTAATGGAGGAAATATAAAATCGCAGGAAATAGAACTAGAGATGTTAGTAAAACACGTATTGGAAAGATAAAGGAAAATTATTAAAGCACAGTACAACAGATGGTATGAGATGGTTGAATAGGTGGGGGAACAAGAATATCTGACAAAGTCAGAAGAGAGACTCAGTGGAATATTGTCTCCGCTTCAGAGTGGGGGAGGAAATAGAAGCATGTCGACACTGGATCAGAGAACAGAAGAAAAGGTGTAGAGTGTGTGGTAATAAAGTAGAGGAGGCAGAAGTGTGAGTGATTGTGAAAGAGGAATATTGGGTGAAAGTGTGTCGGTGAAGAGAATGAATGGAGAAACTGGGCAACTCATGGAAGAAATAGCCAAGTGTTTTTTCAGATGGAAGGATTAAGATACATTCAGGAAGAAGATTGTAAAAAATCGATAAGAATATGAATGAAGTAAGTAGTTGAAGGCACACAAGTAACTTATTTTTGAACGTCGGAGGCCTTCAAACACGTCAGAGCAAACAACAACACTAAATATCTTCCAGATTATCATTTTAGAAGAGAAAATTCGACACTATATTTCCTGCGAAATAAAGTATTATATCGAATTACATGTGGTTTCTAGTTGACTTGGGGTTGAATGTAATCTAGGAAGTGGCTGATGCGGCCCTGAGGGATTTGAGAGGACTGTACGTCTGTGTGAAACTAACATAAGAGTGAAGGAAACGCAGTCTTTGCGAGAATTTCTCGAACCGTCTGGATTCTGAAGTTGTTCAGGACTTCGTAACTCATATGGCTCACTGCAAGCGTCGACGTCAAATCCATTACAGAGCTCTTCGAAGATCTCTGTTACTTGAAATGCAGTTGATCTCGATATAAACTTCTATTTCTTTTTCTGAAGAAACAGGTTTCTAGGGCATTCTCCTTCTAAATTAGTTTCGAATTTACGTAGGTTATTTTTGGTGTCTCTCTTGAGACACCAGTGCTTATTATAGGATATGCTAGTTCCTATTTTAAGAATTGATTTGTTGAGGATTTGAATTTGGCGCCTGAAACTTACCATCTCTATGTATTGAAAAGAGATGGCGCTACGATCGCTGCTGCTTCAGGAATTCTTATGTGTGCCTGTGTAGAAAACTATCAGGGCAGACTTGCGTCTAGTTGGAGCTGTGTCCGGACCGTCTACTCTGTACAATCTTTTCAGGGCTGTCCGAGGTTCTGACGAGCTTTTCACGACCAAAAATTGTCGTTACGTCTGACCTACAAATTCTTCACATTTTACATTTTTTTCCGAAGTCAAAGTACAGGAACATAAAATTGAAGTAATTTTCAACGAATTCATGAGAAATAGGCATCAAAATTATTGTTCATACCATAAATATAACATATCAAATATGGGTCCATTAGAAATTCGAATATCTTGTATTTCACATACCATTGAAGTGTTTTCACAAGTCCCAGCAAAGTAAAAAATTATAAATCAGTGTCTTTTGGATTGTACTACATATATTCTTACAGATTGTTCCGTTTTTCATGTTTATGTGAATTATTATATGAAGAAAAAAGAAGAGAATTGCACATATCAGCTCTCATTGCGAGTGGACAGGCGCCATGTTGGTTGTCGTTAGGAATCGAGGGGAGAATCGATATACATACATCTCGATATTTGATTTAAATTTTCGTAAGATTCACAAAACTCCTTTTCCCCAGTTCTTTTTCTTAGTTATAAAACATATTTTTTTAGAAAGAACTTGGGAAAAGGGGTTCTAAATGTGACCAATCACTCTCTTGTTAATCTAGAAGCGAGATTCACAAAAGTCACAAAAAAGTGATTGGTCGCATCTCGAACCCTTTTCACGAGGTTTTCTTTCTTAGTTATAATAAACATTTATTCAGAGTGAACCTGAGAAAAGTGGTTCTAAATGTGACTAATCACTATTCCGTTAATCTGGAAGTAAGATTCACAAAAGTCACGAAAGAGTGATTGATAACACTTGGAACCCCTTCCCTCAGGTTCTCTCTAAAAATACATGTAATAAAACTCAGAAAAAGAACCTGATAAAAGAGGTTCGAGATACGACCAATCACTTTTTCGTGACTTTTGTGAGACTTACTTCTAGATTAACAGAAGAGTGATTGGTCACATTTAGAACCTCTTTCCCAAGGTTCTCTCTAAAAATACATGTAATTCAACTCAGAAAAAGAACCTGATAAGAGAGGTTCGAGATACGACCAATCACTCTATCGTGACTTTTGTGAAGCTCACTTTTAGATCAACAAAAGAGTGATTGGTCACATTTAGAACCCCTT
>WSXT02198736.1:0-18956 GCA_011762715.2 Neuroterus valhalla
TCAATGCTTAAAATTAGACTTTCTGCCTTACAATCGATGCCGGAGGAACGTACTTTCGACCGAGGTATGAAGAAAAAGTTATTTGAAAAATTTATTTGTAATATTTCACAACATAACTTGTTCAACATCGTTACCTAAAAAAAAACAAGGAACCGAAAAATTCCAGTAGAATATGTAGTTTTCCGAATGCACGGCCTACAAAGAATAAAATTTTGGACCACACACCATCTATATGCGTTCCCTCCCCAACTTACAAGAAGAATATAGAGAAATCTTTCAACTGTATAAATAACAGGCTTCCTAAATTAGAAAATGGATTACAAACAGGGGGAATAGGGATTGAATTTTCAACCAAGAACGATCAATCTGTCATGGAGGGAAAATGTCCACGATCTTGTTGAATCTTCAACAAAACAGATGAATTTTCAATCTAAAACAGTAGCACCTAATCAAAAAGGAGGTATTATTAACAAAATAGATGATCTCTACAAAAAGAGATGAATTCCAAACAAGAGAATTATATTTTCAACCAACAGAAGAGTTTTCTGTTATTGAAAAATAAAAATCGAACGTAATGGTAAATTTTAGACCCAAAAAGGTATAGATTGCTACTGTCCCGTAATGAGAGAAGTACCCTAACGTAAGCTAAAAATGTTCGCAAACGGACTATTGAGTGTAGTGGCGTATGTGTCGAGTCGAGTAGGATTTGAAAAGTTTTAACGCGTTATCTAACCTCGAAGTCTCAACGAACGAAATCATAAAGTGATAGTCGTGATTTATCTGCAATATTCAAAACCGAATAGAAAATGGTAAGATACCGTGTGTCCTCGGAGTGAACTAATCGTTCAAAGGCACATGTATGTGAATATCATTTGTTGTAAAACGATCTTATCAGAGAAAGTGTAAAATTTGAAAGTGAATGAATCCGTATTGTTCCGTTACAATACCCTCGCTTTTAATTACTAATCAAATTCAAAGCACGACCTGGAGTCGCTTGGTATTATCAGTGTAGGGCTTACGATATGCAGAAAATTTTCGTGGCGCAGGCGAGAACATTTGAAGTTATGACAGATGGCTATGATTGATACAAAAAATGTTAGTATCTCAGGATAATAGTTGCAGCCCTCCTGTTCGTGTCACTGATAACTGGGACATCAATATTTGTAGCGCAACATTTTTGATTGATGGCTCCATTGAAAGCGCACATGCGCATATTCAAGTTTCAAAAACTCTTAATTTAGAGGAAGGTATCTATTTTTCTTACTCTTTTCGTATTAGTCGAAGGAAGTCGTCTCTCATGCCAAGCAACGGCAACTGCAGCAAGGAAATTGACTCCGTGGTGGAACGATATTGGGGAAAGTAGTTCAAGAAGCTGATGTTTTACTACTCTTGGACTTCCGACGACGCAGCTTGCTTGCTCACTGTAAAAATAGGAATTCAAGGAATAAAACTTACATAGTGATACACTTGAGGGTTGAAGTTGATTTCAAGAACATACTTGTCTTTGGTGGCAAGAACTGCTTGCCATAAGGCTGAAAGAGAAGCAATTATTCGTGGCAAATGGCTCAGGGCAGTTCTCCTAGCGTGAGCATGTTGTTCACTAGATCCTGTCTTGTCCTTTGTAGCCACAAGTTCCTAAGGATGAAAGGTAAACGATAAAAGATACACTGAAAACGTTCTCGATCATGAGGAAATTTAAGGAATGATGTGGATCTAATTCTAGAATCCCTATTCTGAAATGGAGACATCTTGAAACAATCAATCGACTTACCGGAGAAAGTGGGCTCGGCATAAAAACATGGAGCAAATTGTTGAAAATCTGTCCTGGTTTCACTCCAGGAACACCGGTCTGAATAGCTCCACTCAGTGGATGATTAAAACAAAATCCGATTTGCTGCGAAGTATCCAATAGGCAATAATGCAATAGAAATGTCAGAGCTTCAAGATGAGTGACGGTATAATCGGCTGGTAAGCAACACTCAACAGTAGTAACATCCTCCAACTTTGTAACTGAAACTGTATCATCGTTGACGTAGTAAGATGCAAGTTGTTCGATATTGCAACATAACCGATGAATTACTGAAGTGACGATGTGCGTTAATGAAGCTCCCATAAAAGGAAGACTCGATGTCACGAGAGTGGTCCAGTACTGATGCAAATGTCTCATATGATCCTAAAAGAAAAAAATGAGAGATGGAAGATTATTTCCAACAACAAAATTCAATAGACTTTATCGCAAAAGGCATCAAAAACATCAGGGTTTGACAGTCTTCCTTTACCTGTTCATGCATTAATGACGGACTGACATGAGTGAAACGGAGAAAGGACGGTTTGTCAATTTAAAATCAATGAAATAAAAACCGCACTTACCGAATACCTGAATAGCGCATCTGATATTATCCATATCGCAAGTCCCTGTTACGCGTCCAATAGCTTTGACCACCTGCGCGCATGAAGAGAACAGAACTAAGACTGACAACGAGGAAAATCAATTTGAGAGGCATTAGGCTACCGCCCAAAAGAGAAACCGCGTGTGCTTCGTAAAGACATCAATTGAGAACTGAAAACTGTGAAGAGAGAACGGAATGTCGACCAAGCACGCAACCACAACAACAGGCCTGCTTCACGCCAGCGGACGGGAAGACTCGAGCAAAAGACACTTGCGAAAGGAACCGCGCGGAACAATAGTCTCAATGATAAACTCTCATTAGCCCTGAACCTTATCAAAAAAAGTGAAGATTTTCAAACTATAAGCTCATTCCAGTTGATGCCTAAATCAAATTGACTAGGTTCAGAAAACACTACCCCTATATTTTCCGATGGAGAGTTTGAGGCCTAACCAAAATCTGGGTCAGTATAATGTCTTGTCTCTTGCTGATTCCATCAACTCTATTTATTCACGACGCTGTATGATTTTTAATCGGGCTGAATTAAGTGAAGATCTCCTTCGAAGGCAATCATCAGAGACGTTGCCCTTGAGAAATCCGCCGCTACGATCTATGCACACCTTGACCCCGCGATTATGAATCTGTCCCGTAAGTCAGGCGTTTTTTTGTGTGTGTAGAGGTGAAAATGCATATACGCACAGAGTGTAGGACTCACTCAAAATCAATACCCACTAAACGCAACTTCCCTCCCTACCAACCCATGCATTGGCTTCCACTTCCGCATGACTTTAAAACAATGGTTACAAGAGACGGTAGTTCAGCGACGGTACTTGGCGGCCTGCACATTCTTTCTCACTCTGCAGGACACCCGACTCACCTCGAGGTGTCCTGATCGGAGTAGCATTGCGGCCATCCCCTCGCTATCATCAAGTCTTGGACTCTCCGGAGTGAACCGTATTGCCTTTCGTTGCCCAACTCAATGAGGACATCGCCGTTCCTCATTTGATATATACTCTTGATTTCAACACTGATTTGTCCCTTCCTTCATGTGATTGATGATCATGCTCTATTAGGTTCCAGCCTGGATCTTCTTTTTGAAAGTCAATGAGATTTTAGTTTAAAGCTCATTCATGTAATGCCACGTATGTATATGACATTTGCGTGTAAAAATAAAGGAGGCCGTCACTATTATTACTTCACTCTCAGTGCTGCCTTCTGAACCATGCTTGACAAATCGCCATCCAGCGGTGGGAACCCAACGTCTTCACGAAACCAGGACTGTTCGCGAGACCCAGGAACCGATGAAGCATTGAAAATTTGCTAGACAAGCCAGATTTTCCGCCCGTGCTAGACCTGGCCAACAATCTTTTGTCAACCCAGTAAACGGTTCCTGACGCTGTTTCATTTGTTCAACTCATCCCGAGCCAGCACTGCTTCAATTCAGGCCCTCATAGATTGATTAACCCCTGTTCTATGAGTTTAGTCCCTTCTGCAGGGTGCCCTACCCCTGCGAGAGTCCCCTTGGCCTCCAGCCTCATTGCTGTTGTATTGTTTCTCTATTTGCCCTGAGGCTTTGTGCTTGGTTGTATTAACCATTAGTCTGTAATCTGGAGAATGCGCTTGATTACCAGGTGTTCGCATTCCTGGCAATGGAAGTACCTGACAGCCTCCATTTGAAGACAAAGACAGTCACTCTGCACAACGACCACCCAACCTTCAGGTGTACTTGATTCTCTCACCTTTTCTACCTCCGGCGTCGTGTCGATGTCTTAAATCTCAAATCACCAAAAGCCTTCCTGATGGCATCGATAAACTACACCTCCTCAGAAGAGTAACTGAGTCTCTCATCCGCTGGCCTAAAGAATTAGATTTATCGATTTCCTCCCCAAGAGCCAATCAGACTCTTCACGAGATCCCGTGTCCTTCTTAGGACATCCCGCTCACTTCTGGCGAAAACAGTATCCTATGTCGAAATATTTCTATGTATTTGGGCGTGATTAGAATAGTCATCTTACCAGAGGTC
Source organism: Neuroterus valhalla (assembly GCA_011762715.2). Classification (NCBI taxonomy): domain Eukaryota; kingdom Metazoa; phylum Arthropoda; class Insecta; order Hymenoptera; family Cynipidae; genus Neuroterus; species Neuroterus valhalla. The sequence goes on from WSXT02198736.1 coordinate 4,411, forward strand.
CTCACGTCAATCATATTGCGAGAAGCGATACGATTTGAAAATTACTTGATAAGAGTGAATGCAGTAAAATATGTACAGCAAAATTTGGGAAAATTCCAAAAGTTCATAGAATGAAAAACTAACCAGCTTTAAAGCACTGATGACGCTTGCAAGGAACATCGGTTGTTGTGGAATAGGTGCACCAGTAACATATTTCAAAGTATTTCCTGTAAGATTATGACCAGATCGAAATGGAGAAGTAGGAGTGGTTGGCACCGCTGATACAATATCTTCTCCTTTTTGAGCGCCGATTTGATGTTCCAGCATTATCAGCGACAGAAGCAATCTGCAATAACAATAATCTTGTAAATAAATTTACCAATAATATGAAAACTCCAACTCATTAAAATGGGGTGGTAGAAAAAATCGAATGCTTACCGTAATAATTGCATCTGGAAAGCTTCAGTGTGGTCACTAGCCCGACATTTACATTTATTTACATCGTTTTCAACATGAGGATCATTGAAGGCTACTATTTCCTCAGTAAACGTAAAAGCGTCTTCATTATCTCTTTGTGCGTTCTTCATGTTTAAAACGCTAGAGGCCAGACAGTGGAGCGCCACTTTCTGTACTTTACATTTCGTGAGAAGATCTATGATGTAACAACTAAATCCTTTTCCTGATTCGCGAGCTATTGGAATCAATTCTGAGAAAATCAGGGTCAAGAGTTCTACGCTTGCAAGTTGAACCTGTGAAACAGTTTGCTGCGTGTCAATTTGAAAGATTACATTTTAGATGTTTTAAATTGAAAGTTCTAGTTTGGATACTTAGATTTAACAAAAACAAAAAGTTTCAATTCTAATTACAGTTAGGTAATTTTTTTAAAAAGATTGTACAAATTATAAGTTTGAAGTAATTACTTGTCTATTTCCTGAGATTTCTTCTTGAGTAAGTCTCATTTGACCAAGATTCGGATAATAACTTCTTGCGAAGTAAAGGCACACGCTTATGAGTACTTCCAAGTACATGCTGCTCCGATAAGCCGCTAAAAACTCAGTACTTGCTACGTCACCATAAAAACTTCTTCCAAAAATGCTCTTCCTATGCCTGGCTAGTAGATTTAGTAGAGTTGTACTTTTCGCATTATTGGCAATTCCTGTGGTCGCGGCCGCACAGAGAAACATTCTTGCGTTGGTCAAAAGCTCATTTTTAAGAGTGCGAAGGGCGTAAAGTGTACGTTCGGAATCGTAAACGCCACAGTAAAGTAGCATGTGAGAATGAAGGTTGTGAACTCCCACACCTGCATTTCGTTTAGTGTCTCCGTCCTGCATTGAATCGTCCGACTGAAAGAAATAATCATGGAACGTTTTGAAAATAAGAGACGTTAGAAATTAACTTTGGACAAGAACGAATGAATGCAGACTTAGAAATGGAGTGAAAGGAGCCACGTATTGCGAGGAGGATGAGAGGGGAAAATTCAGAGCATGTGAATGGGTAGAGGGGAAATAAAAGGGGAACTGATTCTGCGAGGATTAACGAGGAAAAATGAGCGAGTGTGGGGAAAGAGAATGGAGAACATGAGTGAATATGAAGGAGAAGGAAGAGGAAACAAAAGTCAGAGGAAAGCATAAGAGTAGCTCCAGCACGCTGAACTTTTGAGAATATGAAATTATGTTCCAAATTACAGAATGAGTTGGAGTAAGCGTTGATGAAAATATGTAATAAGGATGTAAAGGAACGAGAGTTATGTAAACTTTCAAGAAGCAAATTATAGATAAAGGAAAAAAAACTACAAAGCGGTTGCGAAAAAGTAAAAATTTGAAAAACTTACGATTTTTGCAGGTTCAGAGTCATCACAAATGAGCATCACTCGATCAACCACTTCATTAAGAACATCCTCAACGATACTAACTGCACTTGAGTTACTAAAATAGTCTTCCGCCGTCGTACTGGGTTCGAGTTCACCTTCATCATCTCCCATTGTCCAACTCGGAATTTCCGTAGTTGCTTCAAAACTTCCAACAACATCATCAATATCATATCCACTGAACTCATTCGACGTATTTTGATATTTCCCCTTTAAAATTGTACCAGCGACTTCTTTTGCACTCCCTGGCATAATCATCACATCGTTTTTAATATTTTTCAACTTAGCTGTAACTTCTGGGCTATTGGAATCAAAACTATTTGCTAGAGAATCCAAAGATCCCATATCTCCATTAAATTTCTTAAATTCCTTTTCTTTAGATTTAAAACTTGAATTCTCAAACAAACTCTCATCTAAACTACCAGTTGATCCCTTTTCAGGTTTCCTGAACCTCTTTGCATGTTTTAAGATATCAGAAGTCGGCGGAATAATTTTCTGATCCGAGATCTCCTCTTCCTCATTATTCTCATTATTTAGGGACAAAGGATTTACAAAAACGGATATCCTCCTGTTCCCGGATATACTCGAAGGCACTTCCAGTTCCTTTATTTGATTCCTTTCAGTGATATACCGATGTCCGTTTTCACCAGTTGTCAAAGTCGTCACTGCGAAAATCCTTTTCACCTTAACAGGATTGATTTTCTTTCCCTTTCGCCATTTCTTCTCTTCAGAATTGCTAACATGGTAAATAACATTTCCATCCACGGAACTAATCGCGTAAATATTCGTCGCTCCTTCCTCCACTTCTTCAGACTTCTCTTCCAAGTCGCTTTTTGTCAAAACGATGTTACTATGTTGGATACTTACATGCAAAACACTCATTCTACAAGTCGAAGGATCCAAGAGCATCAGTAAAACCGGAGTCACAATCCGTGAAATATCGCCTCGAACTAAACTGTGGAGCAACCAGGATTGGGACTGCAACTTCAGAGGGGAATTATCAAGTTGTAAATTATCAAGCATCTTTAACAAAGATTTGTCGAAAGTCCTGAGACATCCTCTGAGTCTGGGATTAGTTTCAATCTCTCTGCCGAGATGCCATAGCATTGAGAACCTGTCGAAAGCTTCGATCTTCTTCTCCATATTCTCACTCATCAGAGCTGATCCAATTAGATCTTCGACAGCATCAATTTCTAGAGTATGATGAAGTTCGTGAAGTAATTCAACACACCTGATTCTGTATTTATGTGCTGGAAGCTCTCCCAAGTGATGCCATAGAAAATGAGCCAAAATCTGGAAGACATTGGTGTATTGTTCTAGATATGAAATATGCCATTCTTTGAGCAGAGGCAACATAACGACTGTTGTAACTCCTTCAAACGAGTGAAGGTGAGGTCTCAGATCACTAGCTTTTGATAAAGCAATAAAATCTAGCAAGGTTGATATACTAGTCATTTGCAGGGATGGTGTTTTCCCCAACCAGCAGGAACAAACGACGAGGACTTTCAACCAGTCAGGGAGGATAATTTTTCCTTGGGGTTCTTCATCTGTTAGTAGTCCATCACCTGATAGATAATAGGTCGGGAAAGTTGACAGTTCAACAAACAAACTGGAGCTGATTTTCAGAACATCTTCCCAAATAGATTCAACCGATTCAAGGTAGAAAGCAAAGTCTTTTGGTTTAATTGTTTCTTCTAGAGAAGTTTCTTGACTAAAGCCGGAATCGTTACTGATTTTGGAATTCAATAGAGCTTCCAAATCTCTTCTTTTGTCTTCGAAATTGTCTCTCGAAGAAGGTACTTTAAGATCTTCGAACATTTCCGAAATAGATCTCTCCTTGCTGAGAACTCTTTCAGTGATTAATTTGATATAAAACTGTTCGTATTGTCTCAAACATTTTTCAAGCATCGAATGTTGGGCTCGAAGACCAGGTGAAGGTCCTCTGTTCAAAGAACGTGTGGATCCCATAAGATTTGATGAATCCGTAAAACAAGTTCCTGTTTCTCCAAACTGGGTTTTCAGATTCTCCATACTCTTATTTCTACTCAAAGGTTTGTCTTCACTAACAACGACTGAAATATTGCTTCCATCTGCATGAATCGAATAATTGTTCAGCTTCGAGGAGCTTTTACTAGCCTTCTTCTTAGACTTCTTTTCATTCTTCTTAGCAGCACCGCTTGAATTTGCTCTTCTTCTAGGACTCGGACTCCTTGAAATACTTTCTCCTTCTGGTTTATTCAATTTACTATCCGACTGACTTTTTTCCAAGGGAATCGCAGAAAGGGAATCACTGGGGATGGAAATCAAAGTGTTGATCGCTTCTGGTTTTGGTTCTAAATCTCGTTTTTCCAAGTTGAAACCAGTTTCCGTAGGTTGAACTTTGGATAATATTTTGGCACAGAGACTAAGGCTTTTTTCGATCTCGATAGGAGATAAAATTTCGAGGCGGCTTGTGAGTTTGGATATGATCTCGTGAAAGAGTTTTGGTAAATGTTCGGATGGGGTGTCTACAAAAGCATCAAGAGAAACTGTTTCGAGAAGGAATTCGGTTAGAGTACAAACTTCCATCAAAGCTGGGATTCCAGATCCTACGGATTTTACTAAATCATCCGTTATTTCCCCGTAATTCATCCTTTCTTGACATGATTTTTCGTATAAAGATGCACAGTGGGTCCAAACGTAGGAAGGTTCCAGGGTTGAGAAGAGCAGATTGGCTGATTTCACAACTTCGGTTGATTTTGGAAGTTTGTCTGGTTGATTGTAGGCGTTGTAGAAAGTTCTGTAAAATTAAGAAGAAAAAGATTTCAAACTTGTACAAAATCAAATTTCCATCAAACATTCAGATGACTTTTTTTAGGAGACAAGAAAACTCAACCTATCCGGAAACACTTAGATTTTTGAAGCCTTGAAATTGAAATTTTCTTGCTTGAAACAAATGCTCAAGAACGGAGATCTGAATTAAGTTTTTTTTTCGAATTAAGGGTTTATATTCTTTTTTCTCCTACAAGCAAAGCCCAGGTATTTTTCTTAGAATACCTTAGAAACATGGTCTGGTTTTTCAGGTTCAACTAAATCGTAAAATATTAAATTGAAAGACTTGATAGTGTCATTGTATGTGATCTGCCTGCCAGCTGCGCCTTCTCCCATTAGGTTCTTAGTCACGACATTTAGCCCAGTAAAGTTAGACGTTTTAAACGCAAAAGCTTGAAAAACTCTGCCAATGAACGGATTTTCATGAAATCTTTTGCAAAGTGCTCCTGAAAATATGTAACCAATTAACCATTTTCGCAATAATGGCAAAAAACCATATTTCGGGGGTTGGTTTTTTAAATTGAGGTTGTTTTTGCGACAATTTGGGGTAAAAATGATTTTTTATATCTTTCTAATGCAGTCAGCAATATTTATACCAAATATAAAAGCTTTATCTTTTTTTTTTAAATTTAAAATGTCCAAAAATTCTTAGCAGCCATTTTTAATTTTTTTATCCTCAAATTTGGAACCAGCAGCCCTAATATACATATCCATATTATTTTTGTGACTGTGACACTCGATTTATTTCAGTTAATTGACATTATTAACAGTTTTTTTTTCATTTTTGAAAAAACAACTCATTTTTAAAAAAGCCCGGATGTTTGATCTTTTAACTTTTTATTACTCACTAATAGAAACACAATGCAAAAGTTTTCATAAAAATCGGTTCATTGGCAGAGTTTTGTGAGGTTTAAACTAAACGCTACTGGGCTAATTATAAAGACCTCAGACGTTATCGGACGCTTCGGAAAATTCAGCTACAGTTCTTTCAGCTTAAAACTTAGTTAATGCACATGGAAATCATAACAGACGACACACTGTGTAGTCTGATATTAGAGCCACAGATTTTCATGTGCACTGGTAGCTATTTTTGTAACTTCTAAAAAAACATTGCAACGTTTTCCAGAAAAAGGTGCTCGTATCTATAATTTGAATTTGACGATCTCACATTCTTTCCGCGCTCGCTTCGCTCACGCGTCAAATGAATGCTCGTTCATAATCGACCATTTTCCCCACTCGTTGTACAATATACTATTAATGCAAATAAGGCAGTTATAGTGGGCGCGAAGAAGGATGGTAATTATATTATATACGAAAATCCCAATGTCAATTTTAACATTCTTTCTTGGAAGTTACGAAGTCGAAAAATCTAATGATTTCTTTCTGGGTTACAGTTTGGAGCGACTTCACAATATTTGAATCTCTCACCTGAAAATTTCGTAGAGAATGTCATCTAAAATCACTGGACCAATATCTGGTTTGTCGAGAAGGGAGACGAGTATCCTGTAAGGCTTTAAATCCTGTGGAGATTCATCACAGACAGATTTCAGTAGTGATTTAATAGCATCAATCAACAAGCCTTTTGAGTACAAATCAAAGTATACCGCAGAACTTTCTGTGAGAGCAGGATCTGCTTTTTTCTTTAGGATGGACATATTCACTTCGCTGCCCAATAGCCAAGCAAATAAACGCCTACAAAAAAAAAGTGAATCAATCAAAATTCCATGATATTTATCTTGTTCTTTTCACAATAGAAATCCACTCAAACAAATTCAATTACGAAAAATTCTACTGGTTAGCAAAAAATTTCCCAACAATTTGTTGTACAATTTATAACCAATACAAATGTAGAGGTTTTTTCAATAGTTATTGAATTAAAAAAAATTATTATCAATATCATTCCGAACTTCTCAAAAGATTTCAGGATAATTTGCGAGATTGAAATGAAGAGACATTAAAATTTAAGGACAAATGATTGGATTTTAGAAGATTTTTAGAGATTCCAAAAGATCTCAAAGTATCTTACGGAACTTTACAAGATTTTAATGGATTTTGAGTGATTACGAATGACGTCTAAGGAATGTGGAAGATTTTATAGAGATTCACGAGATATTTATGAATGTTAAGAGATTGTCATGATTTGGAATTCCAAAGAATGTCACAGAATTTCACAATACTGTGAAAAATATCAAGAAGTTCGTTTTCAAGAGTTTTCGTGAATTTCCAAATATTCAAAGAATTTTACAAGATTACGAGGGATTCCGAGAAATTCTCATAATTTCAAAAGACTCCGGAGGACTTCCAAGTATTATAACTTCCAAGAGTTTTACAAAAATAAAAAGAATATGCAGAGATTTTAGAGGATTGTGAAAGTTTGCAAGTTATTTCTGAATATCGTAGAGGATTTCTGAGGATTTTGAGCGACTGTAAAAGATTCCCAAGGATTCTGAAGTATTCTCTGAAATTTCAAGGAACTAAACGAGATTCAAAGGATTCAATTAATTCCTCAAGCTTTCGAAGGATTTTACGGAATTTCCGGCAATGTTGAGAGATTTTGAAGGATTTCAACGGATCCTGGAAGATTTTGAGGGATTCTCAAGTATTTTAAAGGATCTTAAGAAATTTTAACTGAATTTCAGAGATGTAAGCGAGATAACGAAAATATTTAAGTGATTTTAAATGATTACAGTAGATTCCAAAAGGTTGGAAGAACTATGAGTATTCTAAGGAATTTAAAAGAATTTCATGAATTTTGGAACGTTTTCAAGGAACCCCCCAAATATCGCAAGAGTCTTCGAGAAGCTTCAGAAGATTCATAATAGTTCTTCAAGATTCTACGGTATATTCATGGGATATTAGATATTTGAAAAGTTTAACGAGATTTTCGAAGATTGTCAACGATTTCACGAGATTTCAAGGATTTCAAGTCCTCCTGGATTTTTTGATGATTTTGAAGGATTTCCAGAGTTTCAGAGATTTGAAAGGATTTCTAGAGGCTCACAGATTTCAAGGAATTTTTAAATGCGTTTCTATAGATTTCGAGGAAATTTGAAGGTTCACAAGAAATTCTTATAGGACTTAAAAGATTTCGAAGGATTTCTTTCAATTTCAAAGAATTTTGGGATTTTTTCTTAATTTAGAAAATTGAGAATAGTTTTCAAGAATGGTTTTTTTTTATTACGATGTGTTATGTTCAATCCAAAATAAGTATTGTTTTCAAAAATTCAATTCAGAATAATTGATAACTCAAGATCGATTAATCGAAAAAATCTAAGTTTGAATTTTCGGGAATCGATCTTTGAGAATTGATTCCGATTTTCTTAGAATCGCTCATCCCTATGGAAAGGAGACAGACTATGATCGCTTTAACAGCCTCAAATGTCTCTCTTGAAATTTCAAAATATTAACATAAATATGAGAGAGGGAAGATCAAAAATAAGAAGGAAGGTGCTTTGAAGGTTGTCTCCTCATTTATCTTTCCTCTTCTTCATTTTTTTCTGTTAATTCCATTAGAGACTTTGAGGGTGTTTGTTGGAATTCGGTAGTTGAATTTTTAGGTTTCTTTTTCAATATCCAGGAATTTCAGATATTAACTTGATTGTTGGACACTAAAAAGAAATTTCATTTTCATTTTTTTTTTAAATTCTAAGTTCCTGAAAATTTTGAAGCGTACCTGTTCAAACTCATGTCTCTTCTTAAAATTGTGGCTAGAGCAGCTGTTAATAACAAAACCATATCGTCGCGACATAGTTGGCTATTGTGGACAGGAAAACCAACAAGTAATAAATCCAAAGCGCTTCTCTGAACCAACACAGAACTGTCCTGCACTCCTGCAGAAATAGCGGTGACCTTCAAAAAACAACTAATTAGTAATTGATAACAATTATAAATAAGGAGACCTTATTGTCATTTTGGTTAAATATTAATTTCAAAAATAGATGAGACACTCAACAGGAGATATCAAAATTCATGATTCATTTCCCTATTTATTCGACTAGGATAAGAACTAAGGAAAAATACGACACATTGAAATTATTTATGATAAAGATTAAGAAAAAGCTGACAAATATTGCATTACCGGTGAATTCTGATAAAGAAACTGAGTCACTCTCTCAGGTTTATTAACACCAGAGATTAAATGAACGTTGAACTCGTAGAAAATGGCGAGAACTTGACAGTCTTGAGCAGATAACAATGATGAGGCTTCAGTTACTAAAAACAGCGATGATGCAAAAGTTCTAATAAGGAAAATTCAAGTTTTTGATAACTTCCAGAGAAGGTGGATCAATATAATATCATATCTACGCCCTTAAGCACCAATCATATCTTTTTCCATGAAGTTTCTACTTCACAAAATTGAAAAATGTTCATGAATTTCGAAAACTGAAGTTTGAAGCATCACAAACTGATTTTTCCCAATCTACTCAAAACTATTGATGTCTAGGGTAGCCGTATTGACCGTAGAAAAATGCACGATAATCAAAATCAAGAAAGTCAAACTTTTAAAAGGGGGAAAATATTATTATTTGAAGTAATCAAAACTTGACTGCAAATTTAAGATCTTCAAGTGAACTTCTTGTAAATTTTCAAGATTAAAAATTGAAGCTAGAAAAATTTTTGGTTAGAAAACCTTCATTCAAATGTGCAATGATTCAGGCATATAGAATAGAAGCTTTAAACAATTAGCAATCAAAAATTTTGAATTTCAAAGTTTTCACAAATACTTTAAAAACTCTTAAGATTTTAAAACAGTCAACAACGATTATAGGTATTTTAAAAACATTTCAATAATTACAAAAATATTTCAAAAACAGCAGGAATTTTCAAGAAATTGACATGCACTAAGGTATATAGATTTCAGAATATTTCGGAAGGTTTCATAGATTTTAAAGACTTTAGGAAGATTTCAAAAAATTTCAAAAAATTTCAAAGATTCTGGGAGATCAAGAACAATTACAAATTGAGTGCCTTTGAAATACCACATTTCTGTTTTTGAACTGTTATAAAATGAACAGTTCAAAGCTTTCTGGTTGAAGAATATAAAACATTTCAACGATGAATCTGTTAACTTGGAATTTTTCGAAAATTGAAAATAGTTTATAAAGTTTCAATCAGACATTTAAATTTGGTTCAACAACTAAAGCTTTTGAATCGAGCCCGTTCAATTTTTATCGTTGAAACCTGTTAAATGTTTAGTTTTGGACAGATTCAGAATCGCTTTTTGCAATCATTTATTAGTTTATGTTTACAGATGATCAATCAAAAACGTTTCTTACCCAAAACTCAATTTGAAACGCTTTTCATTTTTATATGTTGAGGTTTTCAAAACTGTATATTAAAATTCATCAGATTGAATATGTCAGCTTAAAGATGAAGACCCATAATAAACATTTTTTAGGATTGAATATTGGAGAATCGTGCATTGTAAGCTAAATTATTTTATATTTAAAAAAGATAACAATTGGATGTAACATTGAAACATATTTTAGAAGCAAACTTATTTTTGATTGTAGTTTACTATATCATGTAATATGAAATTTGTGCCTACTTCAAGTGATTCCATAGATTTTTCTTTTAAGAATTTCATGAAATTCTCAGTCAAAAAATACATTTACTGTTATTTTCTGATTTCTCCCGGTCTCCAAAAACGATACATCTCGTGATGGTAATGAATCATCAACAAATATCAACCCTCGAGTATCTTCCAACTCAACTAAATCGTTTACCGAAAATAACATTGCCTACATTTTCAGGCAATTACACTAAGTGGTCAAATTTTTCAGATTTGTTTGAATCGTTAATCGATGAGAATTTGGAAATTCCTAATGTCGTTAAATTACAACACCTAAAATTAAACCTATCTCAGTTGTTAAAAAATATTGCTGTCACAAATTAAAATTATAAGTGCTTGTGGAAGTTATTGGTTGATCCCTATGAGAATAAGCGAGTTCCCATTTATTGTCACTTATCGTGCGTTTTTTTATTGAAGCCTCTGTCGACAGGATTAGCTCCCGGTCTGAAACAACTAGTCAATGCGGCGGTTGAGAATTTAGAAGTTCTCAAGGCGATAAATTGTTTGATAGACAGCTGGTCTCCTTTTCTCGTCTTTTTTTTTGACCAACTGCTTAGATCCTCAGACACATCGTGAATGGGAAACGTCACTCGGTAAATCAACTGAATCTCCTTTGTATCAGTCCTTGCGTACATTTCTTAGTAACAGAGTTCGCACGTTGGAAATTCTCGAAGGAAATCCAGCAGGAGCTAGAGCTTCATTTTCAACATTCAAGGATTCTTCAAACTTAAGGTCATCTGAAAACTCGCAAGGATCAAAACGGAACAGGGGTTATCGTGGTTCGGCAAAGGACTCAGTAGCTTCAACACTTGCCATCGGTTCAGAAGTTTCTCTTGTTTCTGAATCTCTCGCGCAACGACTTGGTATGTCTCGCTCGAGTTGTGATTTAGGCCTTCTAACTGTAGGTAAAAAACGTACGTCTATGACGAATAGTGCCGTTTCATACACTTTATCACCATACTTTCAGTCTGATTTTAAATACCGATTGGACGCACTCGTGCTTCTGCGTTTAACTCCATATCTTTCACATTTTCAAATGGATACTGGAATTGGCCTGACCTTTCTGGGTTAAGTCTGGCGGATCCAGAGTTGGATAATAATAAGGTGATCGACGTGGTCATAGGAGCAGATGTCTATTTGTATTTCCTCTCTAATATCCGTAGAGATACTCCTTCAGCTCCTGTTGTTCAGGAGACTCATTTTGGTTGGATCTTATCTGGAAAAACATCAGGCAATTCATCGGCAGCCTAAAGCGATGAGTCTACAACAGCTTTTGGAATGCATATTTTGGAATGCCAAACTTGATGGATATAGTATAACGTTGGAGACGTCATGTCATCGCTGTGTGCGCTGATGTTGAGAAGATGTACTCAGCAATATGTTCAAATGCTAGGTCTCCACTGGAATCCGGAAAAAGATATCTTCACATTTAACATTGATCTACCAGCATCCATGCCTGTCGTAACGAAACGGACTTCATCCAATTGCTGTGGCTCTGAAAAATTTCTTGGGAAGATCCTCTCCCGACAAATGATCACAATCGATGGTCGGAGTATCGAGACAATCTTCGTTTTTTTCAGGGATTGAGATACCTCGTTGGATTGGATTCCGTTCGCCTTCCGGTTCCTACGAACTTCACGGATTCTGCAGTGCTTCTGAAAGAGCTTACGCCACTGCTGTCTACCTTCTTGTAAGATCGGCTTCTGGAGTATCTGATGAATCACTCGTTGCCTCAAAATCTGAAGGTGGCTCCCGTAAAGCAGTTGAGCTTACCTCAACTTGAACTGTGTGGAGCAGTCCGTTTGGTTCACTTGATGCAGTATGTACAACAAGCATCCCAACTAAATGTTCCTATAAATTTATGGGGCGACTCTACTGATACTCTTTACTGGATTAGAGGACATCCCATAAGATGGAAGATCTTTATAGTCAATCACGTGTCTACAATTCAAACGACGCTTGCATCAGCATATTGGCATTATGTACCATCAGCGAGTAATCCAGCCGATGGTGCATCACGGGATATTCCTGTCACAAACTTAGCTTCTTTTTCACTTTGGTGGAGAGGACCAGATTGGTTGTCATCGTCGACCATCTGGCCAGTTCAGCCTCCAACAAACAAGAAAAATAAAGTGGATATGGAGGAAAGAGAAGTGCAAGTCCATACAGTCACCATCGTTCCCGTGTCGTGGGACCTTTAACATCAATTTTCTACCTTGGAGAGGCTTCTGCGAACTACAGCTTGGATATTCAGATTTCTGCAATATCGTCATCATCCATCAACTACGATGAACTCAGTGTTAGCACCATTGCAACTTCAATTTGCAACCCTGGCCTGGATTCGACATGAACAGTATAATTATTTCAACGCTGAAATCAAGTTCTTGATTTCAGGTAAAAGGATCTTTCCGGAGAATAAACTAGCTCCATTAACACCTTATCTGGATTCTCAATAGCTGCTACGAGTCCGAGATCGTTTGAAAAACTCTATCCTTAATCCAGATTAAAAGCGCCCTCTTATTCTAGCAGTACTGGATTCTGAAGGGTAGATCTGCGTCAAAAGTTTCATTCATCACTGCCTGCCATGTCTTCGCCAGAGAGCAGCCACATCTCAGCAACTAATGGGGAATCTTCCAGCAATTCGTTCTAGTCCAAGTAGACCTTTTCTACACACTGGGGTGGATTGTGCTGGACCTATTCGTCTGCTGTACACTTGGAAGTAGTGTTTATAAGGCAAATGGTTTTATCGCGGCCTTCACTAAATTCGTCTCTCGTCGTGGAATATGCGAAACTTTATCCAGTGACCAAGGAACGAACTTTATTGGTGCTGACGCTAACTTTCGAGCCTTGTTCACATTAGCATCCAAGCAATCAAAATTCATCGTTTCAGTGCTTGCTGCTAATGATACTGAGTGCATATTTAATCCACCAGATGCACCTCATTTTGGTGGGCTATGGAAAGCAGCTGCTAAATCTTCCAAACGCCACATTCGACGAGTCGTCGGGGGCAAAAAACTAACTTTCGAAAAAATAAGTACCTCCCTTTCTCAAGTAGAGGCTTGCTTGAATTCCCGTCTACTGCGAGCCATGTCTGATGATCCTGAAGACCTGAGTGCACTTACTCCTGGACACTTTTTGCTTGGATAGCCACTCAAGAACCTACCCGAGCCAAATTTGCTTGTAATGTCTGTCAAGAGCTCGACTCGTGCACCTTCTGCAGCAGCATTCAACTCCGTGAACAGGAAGGTGTCGCGGAAGTTCATGACATTAGTATCCTATTTGCAGACTTGGAGGAAAGGATATAAAAGATGGGAAAAGGAAAAACAACTTGAGGAACAGGCGAGGGGTACATAACTCCAAATTCTGTTGTACACCGATTGCATGATTGCAAGTGATTGCGAGTGATTGCAAGTGATTTCAAGTGGTTTCAAGTGATTGCGAGTGATTGCAAGTGGTTTCAAGTGATTGCGAGTGATTGCAAGTGATTGCAGGGTCAATTCTGAGTGATTGCGCTTGTTTTGAGTCGATTTACGAGCGATTTCAGTGATTTTTTGTGGTTTTAGGGTTAAGTACGAGAGATTGCAGTGATTGCACTGCTAAATCCGAATGCTTTCAGTGATTTCATGGTGAATTGTGTTCAATTTCGGGGGAATCAAGGTGAACTAAATGTAATTTAAATTCAATTCAAAGCTTTTTCGAATGCATTCAAGTCGAATTTAAATGTTTGCTTGCGATAAAGCGATTGAGCTCAGTTTTAAATGTTTTTTTCATACCGCAAAATTGATGAAATCGCATGACACAAATGGTTCATATCTACTTTGGAGATATTTAAATATAATGCGCACGATTATAATTATTTTTGATCTTGAGTAATTTTAAAATTAAAATATAAAACTGATATTAAAACCATATTTTTATTATTTCATAGTATCTTTTATCTGAAACAATGGAAAAGATATGCAAGGACAACATTTTTGATAATTGATATCTTAACTTCAGAATGAATGTATATTTTTGTGCAATAAATAGACAACCAAGCCGTTACATTTCTGTTAACAAATTTTCAATGATTATTATTATTATATTATTTCCACAGAAATCGACTTTTTTCAATTTTTTCTTTCTAATAGATCAATATGTTAATCCTACCAATTTTCAGGTAAAATTATGTTAATAATACATTCTTGACACTTGTTTCCATTAAAGATTTATATTTTTCCTTGAGTTTTCAACTGCTCAAAATGGAATCTCAATTTGCATCATTTTTCAAGAGTTGAACTTCTGGAGGTTTAATTTTCAACTGTTGGAAATTGAATG
>WSXT02198747.1:0-18956 GCA_011762715.2 Neuroterus valhalla
TATATTTTTGCTTTTCTATAACATAAATTTCAAATAGATAACATGAAATATCGAGTTTCTCCTTCCTTCTCTTCTTTCATCCTTTCGTCTGTTTTTTATAATTTTCAAATCACTATGCAATAAGATAATTACTTTAGTGTTTAGTGTTATTGCATTGTGGTTCTAGAATAGAAGTGATAAGAAACACGGAAAAAAGAGAAGAAGAGTGATTTGAAGGATGCCTTTTAATTTATTTTTACTCTTTTTATTTGAATTTTAATGGGGAAATTTCCGAGTTGTAGTCCAAAGTTGCTAATTGGCTTCTCGTGTTTTTTTTGTTAGGAGTTGTAGATATTAATGTGTGCTCCATTGCTTTTCAAATTGCATTCTACAGTTTTAAATTTTCTACTATTTTTTTGCAGGAGAATAATGTACATGAAAATTTGTGCATCAATTCAAGAGTTAATCAAAAATTGACTTATTATTGTAAAATCATATAACCTGAATGAAAGATAATAT
The DNA here is from genome assembly GCA_011762715.2 of Neuroterus valhalla. Classification (NCBI taxonomy): domain Eukaryota; kingdom Metazoa; phylum Arthropoda; class Insecta; order Hymenoptera; family Cynipidae; genus Neuroterus; species Neuroterus valhalla. The sequence goes on from WSXT02198747.1 coordinate 499, forward strand.
AGCCTTTTTGGCTCTTCTCCATAATATGTTCAATTTTTGAAATTCATTTTTTAGGAAATACAATGTGAAAGAATAGATGTCGACTTTTTATTTCATCGTTTCCTTGAATATCTTCTAATTATGTACGTGAAAAAATAATTTCGTTTTGTGAAATCTTATTCAATAAATAAAAGGACTTTCTGATAGTTACTACCGGTGAATGACAGATATATATTATTTATAGGTTACAATTTAGACTTTACAATAGGAGCAGAATGATAATTAATATACTAATATTATTTATTCATACATGTTTATACATATCGATGCTATAAAATTTCCAGCAGGATCCTTCACTTCCCTCTTCCATGTTATATCTTTGGGAAGAAATTTTTTCTCACAAACAAACTGTCCAGCTTTCACAATGAAATCTTCCCTCTTTATTGCCTTCTGATATTCGGCAACTGAACTTCGGGGAAATTAAAAAAAAAGTACTTTTTGACGTCTTGTGAGAGTCGAATTATTGCCACAATGACAGTTCGAAGCTGTGCATTTCACCTTTCTTGATTTTTAACACTGCAGTCAATTTTGACACTCAATTTCACTTTATTAAGTGGCTTCAGAATCTTTACACTTAAATACAAACATTTTGACACGCATCGCGATGAATAATAACAAATATCATAAAAGTTGAATAAAATTCCACTTTTGTTTACGTGCCTTACATGCAAAAGTCAGGCCACGTGCGAGAAGCATATATGGGAATAATTCACAATAACTCACATTGATTCATGTTATTTATATTCAAATCGACATTCTATGAATTTGGAGCAGGTTAATCATTTTTGAAAAGAAAATTATATATTATCTTCAAATATCATTTTTATTGTTTCTTGCAAACCAACTCTGGAACCATGAGTTGCCGACATTGGGCCAATTTTGCCACCATTTCCTATATACAAAATACTATGATTCACCCACCAGAAACATTATATTAGCAAACCTCAAGGATGAACATTGAGAGATATTAAACGGCCGATCTTTTGTGCTAATTTCAAAATAATTTGTCACAATATTTGCGAAGCAGTAACAGAATTAAGGTTGAATTGTATGCCATCTTTAGGAAATACAACAGAGATATATCGTCCAGTTGATAAACCGAGGATACTTTCGCATACCTGGAATTTTCCAGATTTGTTTTTACTCCCTCAAGAATTTTCGGCTTCGACCTAAAGGTGTATAAATACCAAGGAATCTCCAACTGCCAAAATTGCTACATGGTGTACGATGAGCATACCATTCATACTATTGTAGTCGTTGTGAAACACTGATTTCCCAATAGGATCATTCTCTTTTGCCTTTGAAATAAAACAGATTGCCCGGAGTTTTACATAAATTTCGAAGTTTTGAAACACTGGAGGAATTGAAAATGATTTAAAGAAGATTAAAAAAAAAGTCCTGAACATTTTATATTATTTCTATGCAGTTGCGAGAACTTTACGAGATTTCAGTGGACACCTGGTCGATGGTGAACATGCGTCTGGACGTGGGCACCGATCCTGCAGTGCTTTTATGGAATGATTTCTAAATTCTAGTTTTTATCTGACTTTGAAGTGACTTAATATGTGTATTGAGTGTTTTGCGCGATTCATTATCAATACTTTCGACTTCTTTAATCCGATTAGTAATATTTCAACGTTTATTGGATTTGAGGTCTAGTACTGATGCCTAGTTTCCTCATACCGAGTTTTCTCATACCGAATTTCCTCATACCAAGTTATACGGCCTGAAAGCCGTAAATAGGATAAAACATCAGTAAAGGAGGTTCTCCAAAGCGGACACAAACACCTGCTCCGACGGATTTGGTCGTCCAACCTGTCTTCGTTAGATAAGATATCTGCGAAAAACATGCTTGCCGACCCGGTTCTACTCTATTCCTTTAGAGTATTCCATGGACGAAGAACGAGCTCAAGGCCCTTGATATCACTACCCGCAAGATGATGTATAAAGGAAAGCATGCATATCAACTCGTCTGTTCCACGCCTATAAATCGCAAGCCGTAAAGGCGGACACGGGCTTCTCAATCTTGAATGCCTCTTCAACCGAATTATATTAAGTACTGCACATATCATCATGAACGGAAGAGATCCTCTCCTGGCAATGGTCAGGAATCATGAAATAAGTGGGGCATTGGCGTTCCTTCACAACGGCGTGGAGCAGGCAGCTGAAACCTTTGGCGAGGATCTTAACATCAGAAGTGAGGCCTCACTTCTCAAAGCACGAGTGGAGAAAGTGGAGGCCAAAAACTTCCTCAAACAATATGAAGACCCACCCTGCTGAACACTCCAAGGGGGATAGAATGTAATGTTAAGAACGAGGAGTGCCGAATCTACTGGAACCATGATTTCTCGAGAATAACTCCTATGTGACACACAAGGCCTGGCATCGTGCTCCTTGAAAAGCGTGAACGAACTATGTTCATGATCGGATTCTCGGTCCCTACCGACTACAAAATCAGAGGCAAAGAAGTCAAGAAAAAGGATCTCAACATCGATGCTCTTGGAAGTGCGACACCTTCACTGGTTAGTTACCTGAAAGCTATACCCGTTTGCGAGAAATTTTCTGTTGCACTTGCTTGATGTATGCAGAGAGCAGTCATACTTGGGTAGCTCCGTGTCCTCAAGATACACGGAGGTTCAGGCAGCCCTTCATTGTGATTTCGTCGTGCATGTGCTATTTTCCTGAATGAGAGTTGCTCCCAGAAGAACCCTGTGATGCTTGTTCAACCAATGTTGAATACATATAAATGTATTAAAATATAAAAAAAAGCGCTGCTGACTTATTTCTTCGGAAATGTTCCATGAAATTGAACTTCGTTCGTGTAATAGTCCTTACTGGGTTATCAGTGTATACTTTCTTTCACAAAATCGGCGTTGTTGACGTAACCTTTTATTAGCTTGGACAGATTCATGAAATATGTAAATCTCACAAGAGAAATTTCTGGGTTAAATAATCTATGACATAACAATCATAGTAAACTTTTCATATCAGATAAAGCATCAGGAAGATCATTAGTCACGAAATTAAATGAGTTGCGCATTATCAAATTTATTAGTTTTCTTCTACCTTGAAAGAATGAGCATTTTCTATACTTTCGTCTTACATTTGGAAATAATTCTTAACTCTATTGGTGAATATAACTTTATTTTATATCAATGATTTTATAATTATTTTGAAACTTTCTCGAACACCTCACAAAATGAGAGAATACAAAGCCCTCTGGAAAAAATTTCAAACAGGTTCAATTTAGAACAACCTATTGATAATTCATGTGAACAGTTTCATGAGATCTATTGACATATCAGAATATAGTGAATTCAAGATTGAGGCAATAATAAGGTTTTGAATAGAATAGAAAGATGTTAAGTGCTTTCAACAAAATTGAAACTTTGTAATGTAATGCAAAGAGTCAATACTTCGACATTGTTCGAACTAACATCGAGACATTACACGTGTTGGACCTTGAAACCTTTTTATCGCAAAGTCGACAATCTCCCTCTTTTATTGGTGGATATCCGTGGTTGAATTTTTGGATAAAAAGTTCTTACTTATTCCCATTCTTTTTCAAGCTCTCCCGAAATTTGCAGTCTATCCTGCCCAAATTTTTTGAATAAAAATTCTTCCCCCCTTCCACCTGCCCATTCGAAAGTATCTTCAAAACCAAAAGATTATTTTTTTAATCAGAATATTCATTTACTACCTATCTAATTGTTTCTGTTAATCTTGTTACATACTGCCCCTAATGCTAGTCGCTTGATACTTTGCCCTCGCCTTCTATCTCTTTTTACTACTATCAATCTCCAGATCCTTCCTTAACTCCGCAATACTACAACCGTATTCTCCTCACTTTTGAGTCATTATTTTGGCTCTTCGGCTTTCTTCACTACCCCTACAAGCTCTTTCCCTCAGTTCTTCAAGGTCCTCTCACTTCTCCTCACCCTGGCCATTCCCATTCAAAATCTACTCGATTTTCTCTTCCATACTGTTACCTCCTGCTTTGTCGCCTGTACACCTCTATACCACATGCAACTATCATCCTCGTCCAAAAATCCATATTCTGCACCCATTCTCTCCATGTATCCAATGCCTACATGCTCTTGCCCTCTGTTCAATCCTTAATCTTACCGTCCTCACTCACCCTACCTCCCTTCTTATCTTCTCTAGGTATTCCGACTCCCTTGAATTTTACACAATTCTATACCAGCTGTTTCACCTTGACTCTGATATTTCCTCCCATCTTTTCTCTCAATGCATTGTCCTCATCTTCTATCCTATATTTCCTCACATGCTCGAACCTTGACTTATATCCAGATCTTCCTCTGCACTTTCCCCCTCCCAGATTAACCTCACCACGTTACGCATCCTCTATTTGTCGATAATATCTACACACGCTCTCAGACGGACGCTCGTTCAATCTTGCTTCCCAAACGCTTCTATGATCTGAAATATTTTTGTCCACATTCCGCTACTAAACCTCCATCGTCTACACATTCTAGCGAACACAGTTTGCCTGTTCCTAGTTCTCTTGCTTCTTCTACTTGCGCTCGAATATTCGAGATTCATTTTTGAATACACTCAAGAAATCCTTTTCATCAATTGAAAATGGTATATTCTTTATAATCAGAGAAATCCACATTAGGACGGGACAGAAACAATTAATATCATGCAAGTGGTTCATGCTGCCCTGAATGTTCAAGTTGGAGTGTACCCTGCTCTCAGCCTAGGGTATTGGAGACCATGTTCAAAGCCTTGCATTAAGGGGGGTTCTTGCGTTCTCCCCTCCTCATCCGCATGTCCTGCCAGCCTCTTTCTGAGCACCATGAGTGAATTTTACAGCCTACTTGCATGCTTGTGATACCTCTAGATTCCTCTACCCTCTTTCACTCTCCCTTCCAAATCGGAGTCACTACTAGCCTTGTCTCTTATTTATTCAGCCACCTTTCACGCCCTCTTCTCTATTTTCTACGCTCTCCAGAAGACTTTCAAAATATAATATCTATTCGTTAATCGCGATTTTTTTATATTTATCAACATCATCTCAAGATTTTTTTTCTCTGTCTGTGTTCCCTCTCCTTTATTCCCCTTTTTTCGTTTTCCTACGCTCTCCTTCATCATGTTTTCATTTTTATTGCACATTAGGAATATAAATTCCTAATACCTACTTTTGTCTGTGCTTTCTTTGAACAAATGTCATATTCTGTTTCTTGTTGCAGTATTGAGTTCGCAGTTCGAGTGTCTACCGAATGGCGAACCTGTTCCTGGCGTTCCTCGAAGAGGGACTTCTGATTTCTCTCTTTTTAACGGACAAAATTCTGTTGGAAGGTTTTCTTCTGTCGAGCATGCTCTTCACGACAGGTCCAGGTCTCCTGCCGAGGTTCCTCAAATAAACGGTCTACATAATGACTTCCATTATACCGCGTTTCCTCATATCAAGTTACCTCACAATGATTTTCCTCATACCGAGTTTCCTCATACCGAGTTTCCTCATACTGAGTTTCCTCATACAGAGTTCCTTCATACCGATTTCCCTCATACCGAGTTTCCTCATATCGAGTTACCTCACGATGAGTATCCTCACAATGAGTTTCCTCATACCGAGTTTTCTCATTCCGCGTTTCCTCATACCGAATTTCCTTATACGGAGTTTCCTCATAACGAGTTACCTCATACCGAGCTTCTACAAACAGAGTTTCCTCATACCGACTTTCACCTAACCGAGTTCCTCATACCGAGTTGCCTCATACCAAGTTTTCTTTGAACGAGTATTCTTCCACTGGACCTTCTTCCTCTAGGCGTTTTTCCGCCAAGCCTTTTCCTGGCAGACGTCCTGTTGGCAGGCCTCCTGTTGCTAAGCCTCCTTCTACGATTTGTGCACCAAACTAACTTCCGTCTCCTGATGGACGTGGATATGGGCTTGAACTCTTGGATTTTATTCGGCTTATTCCATCCGAGAGTCCGCACCGTATGTTGAGACTTTGAAGGTATACTTTTCTTGGCAAAGAATCAATTAGAGTAAAATTAGTAAACAACACGTTTTCGCCCATGCTAATCAAAGAGCAAATTGTATTATCCTCTTTCGATGCTGAGGTCTATGCAATATTGGAGAGTGTAGATGTTTTTGTTGGAATTTATACCGCTAGTCGCACAAGACGGGCAAAAATAAACATAATAAGCCGTTTGGTTACCCCATTGACCCCAAAGGAAACTAAGGGAATTCCAGTAGGCACCGGTCGCTCAATAAAAATGAATTTCAGAATAGAGCTGATTCACCAAGTGTAAACCAGATTATTCCACAGCATGATATCAATTTCCAAAATGTTCAACTGAAATGTTATATTGTTCAAGATTCAAGTACAGATAAAATGTTATACGTAGCCTTTTATTGTAAAAAGAGTAAATGTTTTACGATTTTCAAGGCTCCTGTTTTTTCAATGACCCCACCCTGTCGGATTTTGCATCTAATACAGAAATAAATTCTTTTTCAAAGAGACATATGTTTCAGTGTTCCTACCCAAGTCCGTAATGCACAAGATAATTTTTGAGTGATCTTCCCTGAAATTTCAAGTTCTGGTACACAAAAAGCAGATGCGGAATGCGGATAACTATCCAAACTTCAAGGGATGTTCTTGAATCTTAAGAAAGGTTTTTGTAGTAACTCACACACATTACATTTCATCATTAAATTTTTTCAAATAAAGTAGACTGTTATCAAAAATCTACGTGCCTTCTTGCTGGCCATACATGCTGCTACAAACAACGCAGGCTTGCCTACTATGTAGTGCGTGTAGATGAGATGAGTGGGGCAAGTGTCACCCTCAGCTGGTGCTTGTACGCTTTTAATCGTAGCAGATTAATGAATTTGTATGTCGCAGTGTCTTTTGGACCTCATCAAATTTGAAATAAAATAATCAAAGCGTAATGAAGATTTTTGAGAACTAGAAGCCATTGAACAAATGAAAATATATTCTCTTTTGTGGAAGAAACAAAACTGATTTTCGTCTTCTGCTTGTTCTTGCAGTGGCAGGAGAAGCGTTCCACGTACATCTCTTGTTCGCGGAAGGTTTACAGCACGGTTTCTTGTTACTTGCTGCGAAAGGTGCGAGAGCTCTGGCTGTTGCTGGCATAACAGAGTGTGCAGTCGAGCCATTTAACCTTTGCTTTCAGAGACAGTACTGTCATCGTATCAATGAAGCAGATCATCATCAAGTAAATCCGTCTATAAAGAACGTCGATGGTCTCGCCGCTTCGTCATCGTGTTTTCATATAATTCAGCACCCCGCCCCCATCTCTCTCTCTCTCTCTCTCTCTCTCTCTATATATATATATATATATATATATTTAGTGTTGCACATATAGACGAAAATAGATATAAATATACACTCAACAATGGTCCAAAAAAAAAATTCGCCATAAAAATGTGGGTCAGTTGATCGTGGGGGCTAAGGCATGAGCTTTCCACTTACTCCGTGTCTGATTACAGAATAGGTGACCGAACCTTCACCCTGAAAAGCTTTGGCACTCCGCTCACAAAACTTGTTACATACTACTTCTTTTATCCTACTCCCTCGCTACCTTACCGTAGCCTTCTGTTCCCTCTCACCACTATAACTCCACGAATTGTACCTCTACTCCGCATTACTACCATCCCTCTTCCTTGATTCTTAAAGCTCCTACATCGGCTCTCCACTCTAACCATGCCCATTAAAAATCCACTTGATTCTCTCTGCTATACTCTTTTCACCTTCTTTTTCACCTGAATTCTTCTTTCTTCTTCTTTTTCCCCCCTGATGTGCTGTAGATATTCCAACTATCTCTCATTCTACACCGTTCTATACCAGCTGTTGTACCTCGACTCTGATATTTTCTATCATCTTCTCTCTTGCGCCTTGTATTATATTCCTACACTTGGCCTATTATTTGACCTTGCTCGAATTCATACTCTTCAAGACACCTGTCATCAGAATGATTTCTCTTTACCACCTGCTACTGAAACTAAATCGTTTGCATGTTCTAGCAAATGCAGTTTGCCTATTCCTCGTTTTGTCCCTTTTCTTTCTTTAAAATGTCAAGAGGGACCAACCTCAAATATCCCACATTCATTTTTGAGTTACGCAAACAATTCTTCTTTCATCAAATAATAAGAGAGTCCATCTTTCATAATTGGAGGAATCTACATTCAGACGAAACGTAAATAATGCATATCATGTTAGTGGTTCATACTGCCCTGAAAGTTCGAGTTGAAGTGAAACCTGCATCAACCTAGGCTATCACAGACCAAACTCAAAGCATCACATGAAGCGGGTTCTAGTGTAATTCTCTTTTCTCCCAGGTTTTTTCCAAGTTTATTCCTGAGGACTTCGCCGTGAATTTCATAGCCTACTTGGAAGAGTTTGATACCTCCATATTTCTCCTACTCTTTCTTTCTTTCCTTTACGAACCAAATGAACTACTAGCCCATCCTTTCATTCCTTCGATCACTCTTCAACTCCAGATTCCATTCATAATCTCCAATAAATTCCTTTGTTGCTACTCGTTATCCCCTCTCTTGTCTACAAGATTGGCTGAGTCAACGCGCTAAGGTCGTTCTACAATCCGTAAGCTCAAATGTGATACTTTGTTCTTGCTGCAGAGTTGAGTTCGCAGTTCGAGTGTTTACCGAATGGTGGCCCTATTCCTGGCGCTGCCCGTAGAGGAACTTCTAGAAATTCTCTTTGTGACGGACAAATTTTCTGTTGAAAGCTCATCTTCTGACAAGCCTGCTACTCGTGAAAGGTCTGGATCTTCTGGCGATGATCCTCATACAGACTTTCCTCATACAGAGTTTCCTCCAACAAGGAACTCTCCCACCAAGCTTTTTTCCTCTACGCGCCGGTCCGCCAACCCTCTTTTTTCGGGACTCGTTTTGGCAGGCCTCCTGTTGCCAGGCCTTCTCCTTCAATGGTTGCTCCTACCCTAATTCATGCTCGTGATGGACTTGGATGGGGGCTTGAAAAATTTCATTTCTTTCGACTCATTCCCTTTGAAAATCCAGAACGGATGTTCGAAATCCAAAGGTAGACTTCACTCACCAACAACTCAATCAGGGTTCACATATCCCTCACTAAATTTGCGCTTGTGACAATTACAGAATAAATTGAATCATCATCATCCAAAGGTGAGATCTTTTCAATATTGGAGAATGAAAATGATTTTACTGGAATTTAAAGTACAAGCCGCAAAAGACAGACAAAAATAAACATGGTTAGTCGCAAGGTTACGTACTTAACGTCAAAGGAAATAAAGGAAACTTCATTAGGCCACCGCCGCACAAGGCACAATCAACATAATTATTAGAATACATCTGATTTACCAGTTGTAAATCAGGATATTCCACACAACAATCAGGGAGTAAATTTTCAATGATTCCTAAGGCTCCATTTTTTTGTCAATGATAGAACCAAATCTTTCTTGATTCCATAACTGTAGGAACAGAGTAAAAACTTGGGAGTTAATTTTGTTGCAGGTAGAATCTGGACGGAGTTTTCTTTACCTTGTCATTTGGGTATGATACGCCAACTACGTGGGTACTTTGGCAGGTGCTATTTCGAATTTACGCTATGGTCGTTGAAGTATAGATGGTATGTAATTGCACTATGTAGAATAAGGGTCCTTCATCAGGTAAAAAAATGCCAGCGGTTATCTCCTGGATCGTGGAAGACGACCCAAGTACGAGCCAAGTTGAAGCACTGATCTGTTTTATACACTGAATAATGTCGCAAAAGCGTGCCGAGTGGAAGCCATAAATACAAGGCTACTTGCAAGTATAGAGTTGTGGCCTAATATCACAAGCTACATATAAGGCACCTTGCAATGTTTACCGACTATGGGGTATGATCGACAAAGTTGTCAGAATAAAACTTCATACACCAAGTGGTCAGCAAATAATAACCTGCTTATCTTGATAACGTGTAGACTACTAGGGGTGATTTCTGTTGCATGTAGATGATACCCTGAAACGAGTGTTTCATTCACATTTTGAAATCCTAGCTCGAGATTTGCTAGTCGGTAACTTTCCTACCATGAACTGTGAATCATCAGGGCAAAAGAACAAATTTTATGCAAAACATTTCAATTTTTCAAATCAGAAAAGGATAACAGAATATAAAGTAGTCAGTTGGTCGTGGAGGCTAAGGCATGAGCTTTGGACCCACGCTGTCTGGTTGTGGGATGATAAACGTAAATTTGACAAAAGAACTAAGAATAGTATTATTCAAGCTGAATTTCGCAAACTGAGAAACTTAGTGCAAACCTAAATTAGAGACTTTTTATATCAATATAACTACAATTCTAGTAAGAAGAGGAACAGAAACGGGAAAATCTGGCTTCTTCTGAGACGGCTTGGACTAATGCCCCTCAAGCATGAATGTCCTGATCATAATTTAACTCGTGCAGAACTTCTTAGTGCTTTTATAACTAAGTCTACATCTCAGGTAAGAACCGTTCTTCCTCCAACATCTGTTCCCTCTACCTTTGATAATACTCAATTTTTCTTTTCTCTCCTCTCACAAGAAATCTTAATTGAAAAATCCAATGAGCTCAAATCGAATACTCTAGGTTCAGATGTATTTCCATCAAAATGATTCGTCTCGCCTCCCCAGTTACTTGTTCCATTCTCTTGCAGCAATCGTTCTTAAAGGGTGAAGATAAGCAATGGTGAGCAGTCTGCCTGTGGTTAGGTCAAGAAGGGTGTCCCTCCAGGGTCTGCTCTTGCTTTAGCTCTTCGAACTCTTGCTACCATTAAGAACTTACTTCAAAAGGTACAGGAGGAAATCGATTCAGTGGTTCAGTGAGCTTCGACTAGTGGTCTCACCCTATATCCTGCTAAACCAATGACGTTTTTTATAGGACCTACTTCTTCTCCATCGCCTGAAACAATTGCAACCCTGTCTCCTCTCATTATTGACGGACGTCGCATCCACTTCATGGAATAAGTGAAAGATCTTGGCTATATTCTTAATCGCACTCTTTCCTAGGATGAACGCCATTCAGATATATCTAGAAAAACCAAAAGAGTCCTCTAACAGACTAATAGAGATGAAGAATCACTTCCTATTCCAACACGTATTCTCTTAGTTCAGAGTCTCATGCTCCCTCTCTTTGATTATGGCTGCTTGGTCTACGACAATATGGCTGACGAGCCTAATACACAGCATAAGCGCCCATTAAATGATTGAATCCGGTTCATACATAACATGAAAAATTGAGTATATCACTCTGAATAGTATTACTTCTCAATCTGTTTTTTTTCCATAGCATATAACATGAGCAACTTAAGTTCAATGTCATGCCCCCCCCCCCCCGAAACCTCTCATGCAGATCTTCTTCATTCTTATATTCTTTGTATCTCGATATTTCTACTCCATAATCTGAAACTGACCTCACTAGCACGTCGAAACACTGCACCCTTATCCTGCAATCGGCACTCAAAGCTTCTTCTTCCTATACCCTAGAGTTGTCCTTATACTTGGTCTTATTCAGATACCTATTATCCAAACGCTTCTTTCATCAGAATAATTTCTCTCCACCATTTGACACTACAACTTAATCGTCTACGTATCTTGTCAAACACAGTTTGACTGTTCCTAGTTCAATCCCTTCTTTTTCTCTGATGTGTGAACGAGGACGTGAGTGGTTCATGCTCAGAGACCGGATTCAAAGCGTTGAATGGACCGGGATTCTAGTGTACTTCCTTTCTCCCACTTGCATCCGTTTGATATCTCTATAATATTCTACCCTATTTCTCTTTCCTTTGTAAATCTGAGGCGCTACAAGCCTTTTCTTCCTTTTCCTCCGGTTACTCTTCGATTCTCTATACCTCATTGAAAATCTCTCAAATATCTTCTTTCCCCCCATCCCCCCCCCCCCCATATTGATGTGCTTTGTTCTCTGAGCTATTTTCTTCTCATTCTTTCCTCCATCTCAGCTCCATAATTGCCTCCAACCCCTTTTTCGTCCTTATCCCATTTACGTTGTCCACAGTTTCTGCTACTGTCATTCGTACATCGGAAATAGTGCAAAAAGACATCAGAATTACCCCTTAAAAATTCTCTTGAACAATTATGTGATTAGTTTGGAGTTTTGAGTTTGTGATATCTTTGTTGTTATCCTACTTTGGAACATCAATTCCTAATACCCATTTTCGTCTCTGCATACGTCGAACAAATTTAATATTCTGTTTCTTGTTGCAGTGTTAAGTTCGCAGTTCGAGTGTTTGACGAATGGTGATCCTTTTTCTGACGCTCCTCGTATAGTTACTTCTGATTTCTATCTTTGTGACTTAATAAATTCTGTTGAAAGGTTCTCTTTTGTCCAGCCTGCTTTTTGTGACAGGTCCAGATCTCTCTTGGAGGTCCCCCATATAAACATGCTCCATACTAAGTTTCCAGATAACGAGTTCCCTTATACCGAGATTTCTCCTTCCGAATCTCCTCATACCAAGTTCCACCAAGACTTAGTCCTTGAACCTAGTCCTTAAACCGAGCTTCCTCATATCGAGTTTTCTCATACCATGCCTTCTTTGACCGGGTATTCTTCCACCAAGCCTATCCCTTCATGCGTCTTTACATCAAGCCTCTTTCTGGGAAGACCTGCCTCAGCAGGCCACTTGCTGAAAGGCCTCTTTCTAGCATGCCTGCTCTCAACCTCCTTCCTTTTCCTGATGAACATGGATACAGGCTTGAACTACACGGTTTTTTTGACTTATTCCTTCTGAGAGTCCAAACCATATGTTCTTACTCCTCAGGTACACTTTCCCTTCCAATAAACTAATTAAAGTAAACAAAGGAAACAACACATTTGCGCCCATGCCAATGTTCAGATTGTATCAAGAAGTTTTGGTAGAAGTTCACTTCTCTAAACCAACATCTAGCCCGCATCTTTACCTCATATTCAAAGCCAAGAATCCCTATTCCGCAGTAGCTGGTGTTAGGACGAACTGTACTCCCATTGAATTGAGGCGACTTGTCTTACCCAAGGAACAACAGGCCAAGAACTTGTCTGAACACGTTTTATAAGATTTTCTCACCCATCCTGAATGACAGGATTGTTTGGATAATTGGACCTGTATGGAATGAGCTTAACGAACAACAAGGATCGAAGAGAGGCGCAGAAGGCTGTCAGGAAAACCTGATGTTCGATAGGAGTGTCTGCAAAGACGCTGCAAACCACAAATGCAATCTGTCGATGGCCTGTAATGATTACTAGAAAGCTTATGATGCAACTGCCCATGGACTTATCATCTGTCTGTTAAAAAGCTTGAAGGTTTATTAAGATATTGGAGGATGCATATAGAGATTTTTGCCCCTTTGGAAGACCAGATTCAATTTGCTTTTGGGAAACATTGTGTGACAACCAACATCGTCACTTCCCACAGAGGTGTCTCTGAGGGTGACGCAATGAGCGATCTTCTCTTTCGCATCACACTATTGACACTATCTCTCGCGATCCGCGGTTTTCATGGATACCCCTGCGGCGGAACCAATTTTCGCGAGCATAAGGTCACTCATATAAGGTCACTCGTAGATATTCTCAGTATCGTCGAGGGCTATACACGAAAAAACAGTAAGCACTTTGGATTAGATAAGTGTGTCGAGATTGATCTGAAACTTGGACCAATGGCAGATATTGAAAATTACCCTTAGCTTGTTGACCGAAGTGCTATTCGACACCTTAGCGCTGGAGAGACCTTCAAATACCTGGGTGTGCCTGAGCCGAATGCAGGACACAACATCGGTAGAAGAGGTTCTCCAAAGCAGATACAAACACCTGTATCGACGGATTTGGTCGTCCAACCTGTCGTCGTTGGATAAGATATCTGCGACGAACATGCTTGCCGACCCGGTTCTACTCTATTCGTTTAGGGTAGTTCTGTGGACAAAGAACGAGCTCAAGGCCCTTGATATCACTACGCGCTCATATCACGAACGGTAGAGATCCTCTCCTGGCAATGGTCAGTAATCATGAAATGAGTGGGGAAGGGGCGTTCCTTCACAATGGCGTGGAGCAGGCAGCTGAAACCTTCGTCCAGGACCTCAACATCAGATGTAAGGCCTCCCTTTTCAAAGCACAGGTGGAGTAAGTGGAGGACAAAATCTTCTTAAAACAACATGAAGGCAAGGAGATGCACGGAAAGTTTCATGAAATTAAAAGAGACAATCCTTGTCACGTAAGTCAACGTTCGCTTTCCTTGAATCATCTGGACTCAATTCAGGAACAGACAGTTTCGATTTTGCGTATCAGGGCGGTGTGATTTTGACCTCAGCATACCGTAGAAGCATATTACGTCGAGTGGTTTCCAGCGGTAGGTGCAAGGCGTATCTTATACTCCCTGAGCATCTGTGGCATATACTATAAAATCGTCCTATTCACGCAGGAATTACGTATATGTACAGACACAACGCAGCCTTGCGAGTGCTTTATCACCATCTTTTTTGCTCTTATTGCGTTTGCCGGGACTCCGCCCTGCTGAACGCTCCAAGGAGGGTACGGTGTAATGTTAAGAACGAAGAGTGCCGAATCTCCTAGAACCACGATTTCTCGAGAATATCCCCTATTCGACACACAAGACCTGACATCATACTCCTTGAAAAACGTGAACGAACAATGTTCGTGATCGCAGTCTTGCCCTGGCCGACTACAACATCAGAGGCAAGGAAATCGAGAAAAAAGATCTCGTAATCGGTGCTCATCGAAGTGCGACGTCTTTACTGGTTAGTAACCTGGAAGCTATACCCGTGTGCCAGAAATATTCTGTGGCACTTGCTTGATGTATGCAGAAAGCAGTCATACTTGGGTTGCTCCGTGTCCTCAAGATACGCGGAGGTTCAGCCAGCCCTCTATTGTGATTTCGTCGTGCATGTGCCATTTTCCTGAATGAAAGTTGCTCCCAGGAGGACCCTGTGGTGGTCGTTCAACCAATGTTCAATAGATTTTGTTTGTTGGAATATTTGTTTATACTCTCTTCCTAATACGGGTTTGAGAGTCTCGACAAAACCTTCTCTCTATTTCTTTGCACACCTCACCACTAGCTCAGGGGTGAGGGGGACCTACAGTTTGGAGTGGGTCCTGAACGACCAAGAGGAACAGCTACCTAATACCTAGAGAACCTTAAGAACTCTAGAGGTACCGGGCTCACGACTCTCCATGGCCCTCGACCAACTGACCACTCCAATGTTCAATACATATAAATATATTAAATCATAAGAAAGAGAGCGCTGCTGGCTTCTTTCTTTCAAAAAGATTCCACGAAATTGAATTTTTTTCGTGTAATAGTTCTTACTGGGTTATCAGTGTGTACTTTCTTTCACAAAATCGGCGTCGTTGACGTAACCTTTTATTAGCTTGGACAGAGTCATGAAATATGCAAATCTCACAGCGACAGTTTCTGGGTGGAATAATCTATGACATAACGATCATCATAAACCTGTCATACTCAGACAAAGCGTCAGAATAATCACTATTCACGAAAGAAACTGAGTTGCGCATTATTGAATTTATCAGTTCTTTTCTACCTTGAGAAAATGAGCATTAGCATTTTCTATACCCTTGTCTTACATTTGGGGATTATTCTCAACTCTATTGGTGAATATAAATATATTTTATATCCATGATCTTCTAATCATTTTGAAACTTTCTCGAACACCTTACAAAATGGGGGAATACAAAGCCTTCAAAATATCGTGACTAACATTGAGACATTACACGTGTTGGACCTTGGAACCTTTTCATCGTGAAGTCGACAATCTCTCATTTTCTCATTTTCATTGGTGAATATCCGTAGTTGAATTCTTCGATAAAAAGTTCTTACTAATTCACATTACTTCCCAAGCTCTCCCGAAGTTTGCAGTCTATCCTCCTTCATCTCTATTTGTTTACAATCTCTTTCACCTACCAATTTACAATTATCTACATGACCATTGGATTATTTTTTCATTAAGAATTTTCATATACTACCTCACCAATTGTTTCTGTCAAATCTTGTTACATTTTGCTCCCAATGCTAGTCGCGTGCTACCTTGTCCTGGCCTTCTGTCCCTTCATACCGCTATCAATGTTCAGATGCTTCCTCTATTCCGGAATACTAAAACCGTATTCTCCTAACTTATGAGTCATTATTTTGGCTTTTTGGCTTCCTCCACTACCTTTACCAGCTCTCCCTCTCAGTTCTTTATGGTCCTCTCACTTCTCCTCACCCTGACCATTCCTATTCAATATCTACTTGATTTTCTCTTCCATACTGTCACCTCCTTCTTTGTCACCTGTACGCCTCAATAACACATGCAACTATCATCCTCGTTCAAACATCCATATTCTGCACCAATTTTCTCCATTTATCCAATGCTTACATGCTCTTGCCCTCTGTTCAATCCCTAATCTAACCTTCCTCATCCACCTTATCCCCCTCCCAATCTCCTCCAGGTATTCCGACTCCCTTCCATTCTACACCATTCTATACCAGCTATTGTACCTTAACTCTGATATGCTCTCTTATCCTGTCTCTCATGTCTCGTCATTATTTCTTATCCTATTTTTCCTCACATGCTCGAACCTTAACTTATATTCAGACCTTCCTCTGCCCTTTCCTCCCACGGTTTATGCTCATCACGTTACGCATCCTCTATTTGTCGATATTCTCTACACACGCTCTCTCAGGCAGACGCTCGTTCAATCTTGCATTTAAAACGCTTCTATGATCAGAATTATTTTTCTCCACTACCGCTACTAAACCTTTATCGTCTACGTATTCTATCGAACACAGTTTGCCGGTTCCTAGTTCTCTCGCTTCCTTTTCTCGCACTCGAATATTTCACATTCATTCTTGGATACACTCAAGAAATCCTTTTCCATCAATTAAAAATGGACTATCCTTTATACTAAGAAAATTCTACTTTAAAATGAAATAGAATAAATTTATATCATGCAAGTGTTCATGCTGCCCTGAGTGTTTAGGTTGTAGTTGACCCTGCTTTCAGCGTAAGCTTCCGGACACGATGTTCGAAGTGTTGCATGAGGCGGGGTTCTTGTGTTCTTCTCTTCTCTTTTACCTCTCTTGCCAGTCTCTCCAGTCGGCCATCTTTCAAATGAGTTCCTTCTCCTGTATTCCCTTTTTTCATTTTTCTACTCTTTCCTTCGGCATGTCTTTATGCACATTAGGAATATAAATTCCTAATACCTACTTCTGTCTGTGCTTTTTTTGAACAAATGGAATATTCTGTATCTTGTTGCAGTTTTGAGTTCGCAGTTCGAGTGTCTACCGAATGGTGATCCTGTTCCTGGCGTTCCTCGTGAACGGACTTCTGTTTTCTCTCTTTTTAACGGACAGAATTCTATTGGGAGGTTTTCTTCTGTCCAGTCTGCTTTTCGCGACAGGTCCAGGTCTCCTGCTAAGGTTCCTCATATAAAAAGTCAACAAACTGAGTTCCCTCATATCAATTTTCCTCATACCGAGTTTCTTCAAACAGAGTTTCCTCATACTGAGGTCCCTTATACCGAGTTTCCTCATACCGACTTCCACCAAACCGAGTTTCCTCAAATCGAGCTTTCTCATGCAAAATTTCCTTTGAACGAGTATGCTTCCACTGAGCCTTCTTCCTCTAGGCGTCTTTCCGCCAAGCCTCTTTCTGGCAGGACTCCTCTTGGCAGGACTCCTGCTGCTAAGCCTCCTTCTACAATGCGTGCTCCAAACCTGCTTCCGTCTCCTGATGGACATGGATATGGGCTTGAACTTCTTGATTCTATTCAGCTAATTCCTTATGAGAGTCCGCACCAGATCTTTAGACTTCGAAGGTATACTTTCCCTGCCAATAAATCAATGAGAGTAAAAACAGGAAACAACACATATTCGTCCATGCCAATCACAGAACAAATCGTATTATCCTCATTCGATGCTGAAGTCTTTGCAATATTGGAGAGTGTAGATGTTTTTGCTGGAATTTATATTATCAGCCGCACAAGACGGGCAAAAATAAACATGATAAGCCGTTCGGTTACCCCATTGACCCCAAAGGAAATTAAGGAAACTCCAGTAGGCACCCTCCGCTCAATCAAAAAGAATTTCAGAATTAAGCTGATTCACCAGATGTGAACCAGAATATTTTACATCATAATATCAATTTATCTAAAATGTACAATAAAATGTTATATTGTTTAGTATCCAAGTACGGATAAAAATGGTATACGTAGATGGTAATTATAATAAAGAGTCAATGTTTTAAGATTTCCATGGCTCCGATCTTTTTTTAATGACCCCAATCTATCTGATTTGCATTAAATGAAGGAAGAATAATTCTTTTTTTTTACGATTATATGTTTCAGTTCCTTCACCTGCGTTCGTGATACACACGATTTTTTTTCTGCAATCCTCTGTGGAATTCTAATATATA